>CM037089.1:7828043-8078897 GCA_020916435.1 Oxytropis ochrocephala
AAAACCAAAATGTACCAATTTTTTTAACACCATGCCCATAATCTGTTCTACTTTTAATATGTGCCGAACATAGAACAAAGCCCATATGTTCTATTCTCTCTTGTTCTAACCTGTCTACTAAAACCTACCTTAGAACCTTTTCTCATAGCACGACTCTTTATTTAGCCAGAGGGAGAGACAGAAAGTTTTGTGTGTGTGTGTGTGGCTTGACTATGTATAGCTGTCATCATACCATCGCAACATGATGTCCAGCAGCTTTCAGAGATGAAATAAATCCAGATTTTTGTTGTGGAGACAAAGATGCTTTGACAAAATTATTTTCAATTCCAACTGTCTCTGCTATTGTTGCAACTGCTTCTTCCCTGTCTCCTGATAAGAGGACTATTTTCATCCCCTTCTGCTTGAGCCTTCCAATAAAGACAACAACAATGTCAGCCCGATAATGCACTCATCAAGCAATGAAAAAAAAAAGACATACTTGAAGTTGGCAAGCAGTTCCAATAAACATGGGATATACATGAAATTCAGTGCATTGTGTAGATTAACTGGTCAAACTTAAGCATATAGTCCCAAGTCCTAATGGAAAACCGTTGAGAGTCTCATTGTACAGTGATATGTCCTGAATAGTGATTAAGAGTGGAGGGGAAATCCTCACCCCGTAAGCTAGCTTTTGGGGAGGAGTTAGGCCTAAAACCAAATTCTAATATGGTATCATATCCTAGAACTATTGAGCCACCTGCAAATGTCCAGTCCAGCAAATCCACCCTCTAGATGTCTGGTCCTAGGCGTGAGAGATGTATTGAGAAACCCACATTGAATATACAAATGGATGGATGGTGGTTAGGGGGGGGGGGGGATCCTCACCGCATGAGGTAGCTTTTGTGGTTGACTTAGGTTCAAACTGATATTCTAAGAGGTGTTAGCAAACAGCAACAATTTAATACAATTCCCATCTCATCACAAGAAATGTAAAACAAGCAAGGTGGCTTAAAGGAATAGCAGTTAGAACCACATGCACACATTAAATGTAGGACAAGTGCAAAAAACATTATTGGTAAAAATATTTCCAGTTTAGTAACAATTAATTGCTCAATTAGTTAATTAAGTCAACAATGAGTAGCTACTCTTTAACCACATACGGGCATCACAAACTAGATGGGTGGATCCAAGAGAAGAAATATTTTTATCAAATTTTTATTTACAATTTTATCAGGAACTAACAAAATGGCAAGGATCCCAAGTAGGTAGCTCAGTTGGTGAGCTAAGAGATACCGAAGAAGTGCAAGCAGGAGGTCCTGGGTTTAAACCCGGGAAACTAACATTTCCCCTTTCCCCTAACTACTAACCACTAACCTTTGCCTATAAAAAAAAAACAAAATGGTAAGAAAATGATGCACCACTGTCCTAGTATTGAGCTTGAAATTGCTTAGGTGGTGCCAAAAAAACACCGCCCCTCTTTCTAAAGGAAGTGAATTGAAACAACTTCACATTTGGCCAGAAAAAAGAAGCAGTAGTTTTACTTGCATAAAATGAGAAGGTAATATTTTGACAAGATACGTAAAGTGAAAAAGAAGTACCCCATTATAGTAGATTCAGCATCTTCACGCACAATGTCAGATATGGCAATAGCACCAATGATGCCTTCTCCTTCACGTCCAACATAGACAACAGTTTTCGAATACTTTGAAGATGTTGTATTCGATGGATCATTCAGAGCATATTCCAGATTCATCAAATCAGATGGATCTGTTTTAGTCTGGAAACATTCATGGACCCATTCTAAAGACCCAACTGCAACCAAACGCCCATCTATTTCTGCCAAGGTTCCAAAACCTGGTTCAACTAATTGTCCTTTTGTGACTGGAAGGACCAACTCCAATGACTCAGCTTTATTGACAATAGCCTTTGCTATTGGATGAGATGCAGTTTTCTCCACTGCTGCAGCTATCTGAAGAATTTGTGGCTCTCCATAATGGATAGAGCGTATGGCAGAGACAACTGGTTTTCCACTGGTGAGGGTTCCTGTCTGAGAGTTTGATTTTGTTCATTTATTGTATATACTACACGATCCCATTTACATTGTATAAGTAAAGGAAACATAAGCGATGTGTCACTAACATACTCAACATTTGGGTTTATGTCTTATCTTTTACTTCTCACTAATTCTGAATGGTATCAATTGACTTTGATTCAACTCTTAGCATACTACAAAACTCCGAATTTAAAAAAATGGTTTGGATAAATCCAATTGCTGAATTACAAGTATCATGTTACATAACCTTTCCCTCAAAAAAAAATGTTGAACATAACCTTCTATTTCTAGAAATTTTAAAGAAAAAAGTGGAACCAAATCATTGATATTTCTGTTATTTGAAAAAATATATTATTATTTAGTTTTAACTTTTAACTTTTAAGATACTTTTGATTGGGCAATAAATTATCAAAGACTAATGTGGAATTTGACAAGTATGATATGTGTGATGGGAACTTTTAACAGTGTTTTATTTAAGAAATCCATCCTACTGAAGTCATTGACTGGTGTAAGATTGATTTTGATCAACATTTGTGTCAACGAATCCTGACCCTAATACATACACATAAACATGTCAGCCTATATGACTTTGTAGGAGGGGGAGAGGAAAACAGATAATAATCTATGAACTTGGAATTCACCTTGTCTAGAGCAATATAATTTACACTGGCCAAGCGTTCAAGCACATCCCCTCCTCTAATAAGAAGTCCTTTTCTTGCCCCTGGTCATTGCAGAGACTGATTATGCCTATTGTGTGAAATAGTAAAAAAAGATAGAACATACTAAAAACACCAAACCACGTTGCCAGATAGTAATATTGTTTACAAAACAGTTCACAAAATTCAGTGTACAAAAGAAGACAGCTTAGGTTATGCCTGATTAAGAGACAGCTACTTGATAGTCGCAATAGTTGTTATTCTTCTATTGGCAATGTGCATTTATAGAACCACAGACAATAAAGAATGCCATGTAGTGATACAGAAGAATTCAAAATGAAAAAGAAATAAAAAATGGAAAATGGAAAATGAAATAAGAAAATGTTCAATCAATATAAAAACTGAAAAACTATAGTATCAGATAAAGTGATTCAATATTTGGGCAATGAGCAGGTTTTTCACCAAAAGAGCAATGTGAATACATTTCATGTATGCATTTACTGTTCAGGTAACTTCAAGTAACGTTTATCTAAGTTTGCTAAATGTAGATAGGATAAATAACGTACCAAGCGAGGTGCCAACGAGGATTGCTGTGGGTGTGGCAAGACCCAGTGCACAAGGACAAGAAACAACCTACAATGGGGCAAAGAGCCAAAGATTATTCATAAAAATTACCTAGAAACTAAATTCCAAATACCAACTTTTGTTGTTATTCTTCATGAAAATTTCATTTTCTCAGGAACAATACCAAACGTGTCCTGCTTTCATGCACTCATTTCTGACCCTGATTTTATTTTACTCTTCCATATATGCTTTTTGTGATTGGATGACAAATTAAGTTTCTAATAGGTAACGTTATAGAATCATGTCTCAGATTTTACTGATGTGAAAAATCCAAATTGAAGACTGTTTGCAATAACCGAAGACTTTTAATATAAAGGATGTGCATGGTTTTGTCCAGCATGTCCTAATTAAGAACAGAAGTTGAAATCTAGTAAAATAGGAGTGCAAAATGCTCATGAAATAGGGAGGGAAAGTCAATGAGGATCGTGAACTTGAAGCACAAATTGTAAGTCAGGGGACCCAAGTTTAAAATTACTCACCAAAACATCTACAGAAAGTTTTAAACTCAGAAGCAAAGGATCTCCTTCTGGGCCAGCAATGTCATTGAGCAAAACATCAGGAAAAATGTGCGATCCAATAAAATACCTAGAGACAAATGCAACAAGTTTGTCAAAAAGGTCAGAGGAACAATATACTAAGTCTGTTGTCCTGCTTGATTTTCTTTACTTAATTTGTAGAGTTTCCTTATTTCCCTTTTTATTTGCAGTTTGCACAACTGTATTTCCAAATTTTTCGTTTATAGGAAGACTCTAACAAGAATGGAAACTGACATAAGCACGGAGGGACACAATAGGGCACAACGGGACTCTTTTTCTTTTGATGTGCCGAGGCTACATATGTTGGATTACATCAATATATATCAAAGTAAATTAATAATAGTCAGGACTATGTCAAATAAACCACGTCTTTTGGATTGGCAGAATAAATCATAACCAGATCAGCTTCAAAGAATTTGAATGGAAATACAAGTACTTACCAAAATGCAAATGTTGCTGCTGACAGTGTCATTACACTGTATACAAACGGCCCTGCTATTGAATCTGCAAGCCTTTGCACAGGTGCTTCACGCGATTGAGCATCCTCGACCTAAATTTAACCGGATAAAGCTGTAACATTACAGAAACTCTCTACAAATTTTTGATTTCCATCTATCTCAGATCAATGATATTATCAGCATCGCAATATCAAAATAAAAACAGAAACATCATCATCATCCTTAAAGGTGCTGGGTCAGAGTATAGAAATTAACAGAAATTATGAAATTATGCACTCACACCACTACGCCATTACACAAGGTGACATACTAACCATGCGTACAATCTTTGATATCATTGTATTGGAGCCAGTTGAAGAAGCTTCAATCCTTAAAGGACCGTCCTGAAATAGAAATTTGTTTGGCCAATGAAATAGATGAATAGTTTTTTCCCCAACCAAAGACAGAACAATCAAACTCACATATGCACCCTACCTGTAAGTTGATGAGAGAGCATAAAACTCGAAAATATCAAAGTCTTACCCAATTTATAGTTCCGGCTGAAACTGTGAGGCCTTCCTCCTTAAATACAGGAAGTGATTCTCCTGTAAGCATGGATTCATCCACAATGCTTCTTCCTGCAATGACCCTTCCCTGCCAATGAGTTTCTAATGTTAGCAAGCAATGCCATGTGAACCAACAGCTTCATTATATGTTCCAACTTGGATCTTTTTTAAAAAGAAAAAAATTGGGGAAGGGGGAAATTTTTATTAATCAAAGTGACACTAATGGTCATTTTACAACTGTCCCCGAGGGGATTCGAACTAAGCACTTTGAGGATATAAGGCCAGCTCTTACCACTGAGCTAGCACATCAAGTGTGTTCCATCTTAGATCATGAAGGGAGGTTTGAATGAGATATCTCAATGTTAATATTATAGGTCATTGATGGCAATTTGGGCCCATTGATTGAGAGGTTAGTCCTAGGGACCATGAACTTAATATGCACAGTCCATATAGGCCCTTCAGATGTTTAAAGTTTTAAAGTTTAAACCTAAATATATATATATACAAATATATATAGCTATAAATCAATTAACATTATTTCACCAACAATCTGAAAGGCTTACATCTATTGGAATAGTTTCTCCCGGAAACACCAACACTGAGTCACCTACTCGAATATCATCAGTTGGGACTTCAACACAAATTGTGTCAGAGCCAAGCACGGTGTCAGTAGATGGGGAACCTTCTGATGAAGTAAGGACAAGTCTTGTCTGAGTAGATATTAGTGACTGGCAAAACATTCACCACAATAAATTAATGTAAGACAAGATAATCAAACCTTCAAATAAAATATAACTCTACAAACAAAAAAGAATGCTACTGTTCAGAGTAAAACTGTATTTGATTCTTAATGCTCATATAGCCATATAGGCCACTTTTTCCTATAATCAAGGTTCCAGTTCTTGGATTACTAATTTTTCGAAGAAAAAATAATTGATCAGAAAATGAAAGAAAACAAAAGTTGAAATAAGATTGGTTTTTTAAATAGAACATCCTTACAGTCTCTTATTTACGCTGTAACCTGCAAAGGCCGTATAATCATAAAAAAGGAAAATATTCTTAGATCAAAAGTCTATTTTAACAATGTCGGAGCAGTTAGGATTCCAATGACTCAAGTCTCCTCAACCCTGCTAATGATGTACTACTACCAAACAGAGACCTATAAAACATTTGTCCTTGTAAACACGAAATTTATTCCAGATGGCAAAAGATCATGTACAGAAGTCCATATGGAAAAATAATTTTTTTGGAACCATAGTCTAACAGAGATCACAAATAAATAAATAAAAGATTTCCATTTAGGAAAAGAGATCAATCATGATTTTCAATAAACAATGAATTTCAATTGAAATAAGGATGTCAGAAGATGGAAGAAGATTAAGAAAAGGTCCAACAAGGACTAAGAATACAGAAGGGGCAACAATACTTTTGACATCCAAATTTGCTGGAATATTATCAGACGAGAGAGATGAGAGCCACGTCGCAACTTACAAGAAGTTCATTCATATCACTGGATGCTTGAATCCTTGCATTTTCCTCCAGAGAACGCCCTAAAAGCACGAAACCAAGAAGCATGACCTGCATGCTAAAAGACAAAATTCTTATATGAGGAGCTTATTATATTATCAACATGAATATTAGAAGTGCCAATAAAGATGGTGAAGCTGAGAGGTTTTTAATTCTAAAAAACAAAATTCCAAGCCAAGATGAGTAGTAGCTTGCTCTTGCCAGGCTTAAGGAAGCAAATTCTCAAATGGAAAAAATCAACACATTTGAAAGTAAAGAAAGTCACCGGTTCATCAAAAAATGATGCATCCCATGCCAGCACAGGGTTGAGTAGAGAGATCTATAGCAAAGATGAAGTTCAAATTAAACACATAAAATGAAATCAGAAATTTAACCATCTTGTAACCTAATGGAACACTCAAATCTCAGAGAGATTCTTACCAAACTAATGATGAAAGCAGCTACAGAACCAAATCCCACGAGAGAGTTCATATTTGGCGATCCTTTCTTAAACGCGTTTAGGCCATCAAAGAGTAACTCTGCAACATTTCCGTGAGTCTAGTACAGTAAGTATATTGTAACACTATGATTAACTTCAAATTCTTTAGGACTATATCCCAGTACTGGCAAGACTAAATTCTGAAACAAAATAGGCTTCCAAATTATAAATGCGTTCATAATTAAGAGATGCTTTGGTTAACTAGTGCCCTAAAAAACCAAAAATAGAAACTTATAATATCTTAAGAAAGTAGATATATCATATATTTCATATCATAAAAAAAAAAAAAAAAGAGAACATTTAATAATTATCTAAAAGTAATTAAAATGGTTCAGTGAACAGCATTAACTAATAAGTGCTACTTTTGTCTATTTTTTTTTTGGACCAAAACTACTACGTGCTACTTTTGTGTCTATTAAGATCTACAACAAGGAGGTATACTAGCAAACTCCAAACTAAATAAAAAAGGCCTTTAATAATTCACAAGACATGCTTCTTCAAAAGATGTTTTTCCTGTATATATACAATTTACAAAGAAGATAGACAAACTAACCTCTTCCTGGTCCCAATAGAGAGCCCAGAGCTAAACCACCTTTCAAGTATGAATTGTGAAGAATTTCCAAAAAAGGTCCTACAATAAGAAAAGCAAGTTAGGTTCGAGTCTTTGAATTCGGTTACAAATCGCTAATCGCTTGGCTTGTTCGTGATTAGGGACATTTGCAGGTGCTGAATAATGAAAACGAATATCGCATATTTGATTTGAGCATTACCATGAGCAATATTGTGAATCCCCAGAGAATGAAAAATATGCGAAGCGTGAGTTCCACAACACAATGCCACCAAAATCCAAGCAAAAGCGACGCGACTTCGACTCTTGACGACTAGTTCCTCCTTCTTCTTCACCATCTCCTTCCACTTCCTCACATTTTCAGCCACTCCCGAACCCGTCGCTCTCCTCTTCGTCGGAAATCCACAATCGCTCAATCTCTGAGCAAGGCTCTCCGCAACACTCGTCGGTTCCTCCTCGAGCCGTCTCAACTTAACTGCGGCGGTCTCAGTCAACATGTTTACAACGACGGAGTCAACTCGGTCGTCAGCGGACAATATATTTTTGACTCGGGCAACGCAACCGCCGCACATCATTCCGGTGACGTCGAGTAGGACCGGCGAATCTTTGCTCTGTGTTGTGCCTTGAAGAAGAGGTGATTCCGGCGAACGAATCTCACTTCCGAAGGAGTTTGATACGAAGAAATGTGGCCGGAGAATTTCCCGGCGGCGGAGATTGCGGCTGCAACGTCGTTTTGGCGGCAGCAGAGAAATGAAGTGGAGGTCATTGTTGTTGAGTGTGTGATTGAAACAGAGCTTAGGTGGCGAGGAGAGAGAAAGCCTTAGCAGATGAGAAGCCATAACCGGGGGAAAGAGAAAGGGTTGTGAACTGAACGTGAACCACTAAAATTTTCATTTTAGATTCCCAGTAAGGTAGAGGTGTTCGTTGAGTGCTGGTAACCTGGTGCAGAGCCGTGTTATCCACGGGATTTTTTTATATTATTTTAATCATTCAAAAATATGTGTCACTTTCATTCCAATTTTATTTTAAAAAGTCATGCATGGTGTTAAAATTTTCTAAAAATAAAATAAAATAATATTATTTTAAAAAAATACTTATGTGTATTTTGAGAAAAGGTTATGCAGAGTTGAAATTTTCTCCTAGGGGTAATGTAGTTGAGGTGCAATATTCATAATACAAAACTACTCAAAAGGTCAATATCAAAAGCTAAAATTACTTTAAAGTATAATCTTAAACGAACGATTGGTGATATCAATCTCGAATAATTTGTAAAGAAGGATGGGAACCTGTTGTTGAGATGAAAGGTTGAGGTTTGTCACTCTGTGTAACAAGTAATGTTTTGAAATGCAAATCGCATATTGAACTGATGAGACTTCTAGATCATGGTTCAACCGTTTAAAACCGCTCAAAATCAGATAAAATAGTTTTAACAAAATGATAAATATTTCTATCAAATGTAACAAAATGTATTAGTCTTCTTGATGGTATGTATAAATAACATGAAAACGACAAGTATTGTGAAATACAGGAAATATATCCCACGAAAAACTGTTGAGGATTAAAATGAGCTTTTATTCTTTAGGCAAAATAAAACTTTCGTCAATCTTGAAATGGTCCCAATCCCAAACCAAAACCCAAACTGAACCTTGAAAACCTCATAGATGGTGGTGGTAGAATGCAATGAAATTCTGAGCTTATGTATGAACACAAGAAAGCTGACAAAAATTGAACGGAGGGAGTAGAACGGAGCGCTGTTTTGATTCAAGGAGCAGGGAGGAAGATTTTTAATTTGGAATTTAGGATTTTCTGCAAAAAAAAATTGGGCACGGAAAAAGAATATGAAGTAATTAAGTTTTCGATAATTTGAAAAATAATAAAAAATAAATGCCACATTGTTATAATCCACCTCGACACTTGAAACGTCACGTTAACGGTTAACTGTTTGTGTGTCGTCTGTTAAAAACAATAGACAGAAAACACTAAAACCGACCAAAATGAAACAAAAATAGAATTTTGGGGCTCAAAACAAAAAAAATGTTATGAATAATATGATATGGATGTCCACTCCTATTAGACTTCCACTTTCCTTTATGTAATGGGTTGTTAGTGGAACTTTAAGATTGATCTTTCACTTACCTTTTCTCACCCTATAAATAGGGTTCACTCCTATGTATGGATACACTTGTAATGAGAAATACAAAGACTCCCAACTTATATTCTTCTCTCATTATCTTCTTCTATTTGCATATTTCTTCTTCCTCTCTAATCTACTATAATGGTTATATCCTACTCAAGTTTTGGTTATTTTCATAACACGTTATCAAGTGTGAAGTTTCTACCAATCCATGTAAGTATTAGTTCATCTATAAACCCATTATATGTATTGATCAATATGATGAAGTCTACATTTGTATCAGTTCTGATTTGCATCTGCTATCTATCATGTTACTTATGCCTAGATTATAATTCAAAAAGATCCTATGCTTAATCTGACTTGTGCTTTTTAATCGGAACATTGATTTTTTTTCTACACTGATAGATATTGCCTCTTTGACTATTTACACAAACATTTGTGATGGTATTTTAACATGCCTATCTCTATCCAATTCGTGATATTATAACTCACAACTGATCATGCCATTTGTTCCATAATATTGATTTTTACTTGTTTCATAATATTGCCGGTTATATTATATAGTTGCCATTTGTTTTCCTTTTCTTTTTTTTTAGATAGCACCGATTATAAATAATTTCTAGACACTTAATGTTTATCTTCATGATTAGCTACTTTGACCATCCGGCTTCATCCATAGTACAAGTTCACATTCTATGACATAAGATTTGATAGATCACAAAATTCTGAGTTGTTTGACCATCCGGCTTCATCCACAGTACAAGCTTACATTCGATGAATAAGATTTGTTAGATCACAAAGTTCTGAGTTGGTACTTGATCGTTTTTTTGTGTGTGTGTGTGTTGTTAAGTTCTGTATTGTAAATGTAAAAGAGAATAAACAGAATCTTTGCTAGTTGTTTCTATGTATCATTATTTATGATATAGTTCCTAAAGAACTTAGAAATTTAGTATTCAAGCATCCTTGAAGGATTGCTCTTAGTATGATTTTTCATGATTGTCATTGAAGAAGTTTATGGTATAGTTCTTGAAGAACTAATAAATTGGTAATCCAATATCCTTGTAGGATTGAACAAATAATTGTTTTCTTTATCAATGTCGAGAAAGAATAACTTAATATTCAAGCGCCCCATGCAGGATTGCTCAAGTATGATGTATTCGTCAATGTTTAGATTTTGTGGTATAGTTCTTAAAGAACAATGGATTAAAGAGTATATTTTTCATTGATTATCATATATGATAGATTTGTGATCGAGTTTCGAAGAACTTGACTTTTCTGAGAATGATTACGTTCTATAAGATCTATTTGATCTAGTATGTGTTGAAGCAAAGGAAATCAAGAGAAATGACATATAATTTGTCTCAAATATTCTCATGAATTAGCAAAATCAGAAAATATTTTCAAATAAAATATAATGAATCAAAGTTATGTGATATAGTGATTGTAAAGAATACTAAAAGAAAAAACACTCAATGAATTGAAGTTCATTCCCAGAAGTGAATGACTCACATTATAATTTTGGTGCAAAAAAAAAAAGTTGTGGTGATGATCAATGATGTGGTAAATGTTATCATTATCCTATTTAACTGTCATTGATATCATCTGTGATTGTGACATTTTTTTTATTCCTAATAGTGGTGTAGCATCTTATGGAAAAAATGTAATTTTTCTTCTTTCTTGTGCTTGGAATTCCCAAACAAAAAATGTTTGCATGAAAAAAAAGGGAATAAGAATAATTGATTGTATGACTAGATCCTTAAGAACTAGACGCTTTTATGTTCAAAAGAATTTGTATATCTACTAAGAGAGACTTCCTATGTTTTTTTTTTCCTTATTTTGAGTAGCAAATATAATTTTCTACTAATATTTTGTTCTTCGAATAAGTATATTTTATGTAGTTGCTAAAGTTTGATCTTTGTAGGCATATAATATTGTAGAGACTTAATTTTCTCATACCCATATTTTATCATATTTATTTTATTTTAGGATAGAATGAGTATTGACACTAGCATCTATAATAGAGAAATGTGTTTCGCTGATAGTGGAACTACCCATATTATTTTAAAGGAAAAAACAATTCTCCTATTTAGTGTAGCGAGAAACCGAAGTTAGTACTATATCTGGCTCTTCAAAAATAATTGAAGGCTCCGGAAGAGCTATACTGTTATTCGGGGAACAAATTTGCACATTGACAATGCATTATATTTCCCGAAGTCTCGTAGAAGTTTATTAAGTTTCAAAGATATTCATATAAATAGAATTCATATTGAAACAAGAGATGAATGAGATATTGAATATTTTTATATAACGAGACATATTTTGAAAAATAAGTGTAGTGGAAAAATTGTCTATTTGTTTCCTCTAATTTGTACAACACTTATATATGTGCAATTGAAGCACATGTTATTGTAAACCAGAAGTTTACATATCATAATAATTTAGTTGTTGGCAAGATCGGTTGGGCCATCCCGAGTATATTATGATGCGGATAATAAATTTCTATGTGAACTTGTATTGAAGAACCAGTAGTTTCTTCAATCTACAAATTCTTGTGTTCACTAATTCCCAAAGGAAATTGGCAATTTGAGAATAGTAAATCTCTCTTATTTCTAGAACTGATATAAGGTGATATTTGTAACAAGCATACTAATCTTGTGGACCATTTAGATATTGGTGGTTTTGGTTGATGCATCAACTAGATGGCCGAATATATATTATATATATTTGTCGTCAACTCACAACCGGAAGTTTGTGAGATTGTTTTCTCAACTAATTTGAGTAAGAGGTCATTATGTGAATTACCCTAAAAGCATCTCATAAGTGTTGTATGATATTGGACATCACTTAGTATACACTCACTCATAAAATGGTCTTGAAGAACCATTCTTTAGACGTCTAAAGTTCATTACATGACCAATACTTATGAGATAAGAAGTTCTAATTTCTACTTGGGAACATGCAATTTTACATGTTGTAATATTGATTCGCATCAAGCCAACAAGTTATCACAACTCTTCCCCTTTACATTTGGTTTTTGGTCACGAACCTAATATTTCCCATCTTAAATTTTTTGAATGTGCAATGCACTATGATGGGTCCTCAAAGAATTTTGGAAATATATTGGATATAAATCTCCATGTATAATATATTATCTTGAGCCAGCAATTGGAGATTTGTTTATAGTCCAGTTTGATGATTATCATTTAAAGAATTAGATTCCCAACATTAAGGGGAGAGAATAAGCAGCTGTAAAAAAAGAGATCAGTTGGAATGAATGATCATTATCTCATATTTGATCCTCAAACTAAATAATGTGAACTAGAACTTCAAAAGATAATTCATTTGCAGAGCTTAGCAAATTATCTACCAAATGCATTCACTGATCCAAAATGTGTGACCAAATCATATATATCAGCTGCTAATGCTCCAATAGAATGGATGTCCCTGTTGGACAATTTAATATTGCAAATGAGTCTCAACCGCGTCTGAAGCGTGGTAGACCAATCGGTTCCAAAGATAAAAATCCTCGAACAACAAAAGGAGCTAAAAAAAATGGTCCAAGCGAGGATATAGAAACTCTAAAAGAGTATTTAGACATAATTGACATTACAGGTTCGGAGAAGAACCGATCGAAGTACTGAAATGTTATGAAATTAAAGAGATCTCAATGAATTATGTCAAGAATGAAATACAATGGAACCGAAAAGAAGTCAACGTTGACGATGTTTTTACTAAATATAGCGCTAAATGTGATAAATAGAAGTGAGAATCATGAACCAAAGTCTACTAAAGATTCTAGACAATGTGAATTGGCCAAAATTGAAAGATGAAATTGAAGCAAAATGAGAATGGTTAAATTGTGAGATACAAAGCTCAACATGTTTCTCGAGGGTGGATGCGAGTACTTTCAAGGTACTTAATTAGCCTTGTAGCACATGAAGAGCTCAATTTTCACAAGTTGAATATTGCTACAACTTATTTGTTGATAGTCATAATTATTTAAAGATCCCGAATGATTTAATATTCCAAAGGCACACTTTTTGAATTCTCGAGATGATTACTCAAATTGAATCAAGATACCTCTGAAGAGCTTTCCAAATTATTATTGGAACTCCCAAGAGCTTCACAAAATTATAGAAAGAACTCTAGATGAATGACCTCAAATTATATCGATGGATTTTTGAGGTTGAACTCGTAGTTGACTCTACAAATGGAAAATCCTAGAAGGATTCAAGATACAAAGAAATATCTTTCTTTTGAAAAATAAAGACTCATTGATCTGCAGAAATTATTTATATTGAGTACATGAGTTGTGTGGTAAGAATATATGGAATATCTCGGTCCGAAAACTACGTAAAGCATGCATGCAAATTACCAAATGTTATATCCTTGATATGATAATATTATGTGATAGTTAGTAGGAATAAAGTTCAAAGACAAACAGAAATGCATTAGAAGAGAAGCGAGGTTTATATTTTATTTTTCACTATTCTAATGAATAAATCATTTTATATATGTTCTCCAAGTTAACCATGCAGAAACAAAGTATTTTTCGATCTAGATCAAGTCGAGATCTCAAGTAAATTATTATCTTTATGTGGTGAAATGAAATATATTATGATATACAAAACAATCTATGGTTCTTGCTTCTTCATTTCAAGCTCATGCAAATGCCAATAGTTCAAGGAAGATGACACGAAGATAATACTCGCAAAGCTTCATTAAAAGAGGACACATCACAAGTGACATCGGAATAGATTACTCCATATGTACTCGGGAGAAACTCCAAATGTTGAAATTCATGTTGTGATGTGACACTTCATTCGGGGAGAAAAGGCTGCACTCTTTTTCCTTTGCCATGGTTTTTTCCCACCTGGTTTTTCTGGAAAGGTTTTTACGGCGAGGCGGTTCAGTGCGAGGATATTGTACTCTCTTTTCCTTCACTAGATTTTTATCCCTTTGGGTTTTTTCTAGTAAGGTTTTTAATGAGGCATATCATCGATGGACATCCAAGGAGGAGTGTTATGAATAATATGATAATGGATGTCCACTCCTATTAGACTTCCACTTTCCTTTATGTAATGGGTTGTTAGTGGAACTTTAAGATTGATCTTTCACTTACCTTTTCTCACCCTATAAATAGGGTTCACTCCTATGTATGGATACACTTGTAATGAGAAATACAAAGACTCCCAACTTATATTCTTCTCTCATTATCTTCTTCTATTTGCATATTTCTTCTTCCTCTCTAATCTACTATAATGGTTATATCCTACTCAAGTTTTGGTTATTTTCATAACAAAAAAAAGTTAAAAGACCAAAATGAAACTTAGAGTAAAGATAAAAAACCGAAATATCTTGTTCTTTAACTTTTGACACGAAGAAAAAGTTTTCACTTCTTATAAACAAAAAGGTTAAATTATAGTTTTAGTCCTCCTATTTTCATAAATTCAGACATTTGGTCCCCCTATTTTAAAATTCAGACATTTAGTCCCTCTATTATGAAAAACTTGGGACATTTAGTCCAAAGAGGGCTTTTTAATTTTTTTTAGCTGATGTGGAGGAATGTCAAAAAAATAAATGAGGTGGACCTCATTAATTGACATGGCACCCGACTAGGTACCACACGTGGCAGCTACGTCAATTAGTGAGTCACATGTACATGCCATGTCATTTATATTTATTTAATAAAATATTATAACTAAAAACAAATTATAGAAACTAAAATTAAAACTTGGTCAAAAAAACTAAAAAAAACAAAAATCCCAGAAATCCAATCGGTTGCTGCTTATGTTCTTCTTCAATCTTGACAAACACAAATTACAGTAACCCCCTTCTTCTTCCAAACACAAGTGAGAGAGGGATCCCAACAGGAGGGAAGGAGAGAGACGCGGAGCTTCGCAATTAAATTTCCAGAAAGCAACGTTTTGTTTTTCTTCATTTTTGTGGTGTTGTATAAATTCAATATAGGAATCGAAGTTCTTTGAATAATAATGAAAGTTAAAGCAAGTAGAAAGCGTCAACACGATGTAATGAGATCTTGTTTTTAAACTGTGTTTGGTTTTGCAATAAGATCGAAAAAGTCTTTTCTCAGACCCTGGTTTCTTTGAAACAGAACCTGGAACCTTTTTTTTGAGTAATAAGAGGGTTTTGAAAAATTCCTGTTCTTGTTGAAACCCATTTTTAATTTCTTTGAGCCGAATCTTTTTCATCTTGTTAAGATCCCTCTCTCACTCTCATGATTCAGGGTAGAGCCATTTGATTTGTCTGTTATTTTTAGAAAGAATAAGAACATGGTGTAATGCAAAGTAATCAAAACCGGATCGGATATTGAACCGACGGTTCAAGATTCGCGGGGTTCAACCTGGTTGAATCGAGGGTTCAACCGGAATTAATTAAATAGATTATTTAATATTCTTTTCACAATATATAAATGATAAAAAACCAAAAAAAAAATGTTATAATATCACATAATAACATTATAATATTCAATAATAATAAATACTATAATGTAAGTACTATTAATTTTTTGTTACAATATAAGTACTCTTATAATAATATTACTGTACATATTAATTTTTTAATTACTTTTTATTTATTTTAAAAATTTAATTATAAAAAAGGATAAAAAATATCCCACATACCAAAAATTAACATCATTTATCATTTTTTAATAAAAAATCAATATGATATACCATTTTTTAAAGAAAATAGGTAAAATCCGATTTTCTGTCAGATTCTCGGTTTTTGGCCGGTTTCCTGTTTGGTTCTATGTTTTTGACAGGTTATCCAGTTCAACTCTGTTTATCGTGCAATCCGATTTTCAGGTCTAATTGGATCGGATAGGATCCGGTTCTCGGTTCGACCCGATTTTGACAACCTTTGTGTAATGCAAAATTGGGGATTTGCGTTTTTGTAATTTGGAAGAAGAAGAACGTAAGCAGCAACCAATTTAGCCTTTAGGGATTTCTGGATTTTTTTTGTTTTAATTTTAGTTTTTATAATTTGTTTTTAGTTGTAATATTATTAAATAAATATAAATGCATGCACATGTGGCTCATTAAATGACGTGGCAACCACGTGTGGTGCTTACTTCAGGCGGCACGTCAATTAATGAGGTTTCACCTCATCTTTTTTTCTTTGACATTCCTCCACGTCAGGTAAAAAAATTTAAAAAACCCTCTTTGGACTAAATGTCTTAAGTCTTTCATAATCTAATCTAATATCTATTCATACAAACAAATTTCCTACAAAATTACCATTTTATTCTTTTATTAACAAGACACATATTCAATTTTGAGGTAAAAATGTCATTACCCTCTATTTCTTTTTCTTTACACTCTCTTTCTTCCTTTTTTTTTCTCTTTCTTCCTACACCCTCTTTCCTCCTTTTTACTTTTCTCTTACACTCTTTATTCCTTTTTTCTCTTTCTTCTTACACTTTTTTCATCTTTTTCACTTTTCTCCTACACTCTATTTCTTCCTTTTTTTCTTTTTACTTTACTTATATTTATTTTTCCATAAATAATTATTTTCTTTCTTTTCACTTCACTTTAGTTTTTTAACTACATTTCTAAATTTATACAAACACTACTCTACTTAAATTAATCTACTAAAATTAACTTCTTTTTATCTCTCAAATCTGTTTACACTCTTATTGTTAATCTATTATCCCCTCTTATTGATAATCTACTATCTATATTTTACTATGTATTATAATCTACTAAACAACTAAAATAATTAATTGAAACTACGAGATAACTGCAATGATAAATAAAAACATGGGATAACTGCAATGATATATAAAAAACACAATATTAATATTTGTAATTTAATATCTAATCTATCTAATCTATTTATCTATTTATACAAACAAACAACTTACAAAATTACAATTTTAGACATCTTACTTTTTTGACACATCATCACTTTGTTTTATTTATCATTTTTTTAATTCAACTTTCTCTTCCTTTCTCACTCACTCTCTTTCAATCTCACATCTCCCAATATTTCTTACTTCTTACACATCTATTATTAGTGGCCCCCACAACCTTTATTTAAAAATATTTATTTTCCCAATTTTTTTTAATCCACTATATAATCTAATATAATTAAATTAATATTAAATAATCTACAATTTACTCTTATTTACTATCTAACCTAATATCTCTATTTATCTATTTATACAAACAAACAACTTACAAAATTACAATTTTAGACATCTTACTTTTTTGACACATCATCACTTTGTTTTATTTATCATTTTTTTAATTCAACTTTCTCTTCCTTTCTCACTCACTCTCTTTCAATCTCACATCTCCCAATATTTCTTACTTCTTACACATCTATTATTAGTGGCCCCCACAACCTTTATTTAAAAATATTTATTTTCCCAATTTTTTTTAATCCACTATATAATCTAATATAATTAAATTAATATTAAATAATCTACAATTTACTCTTATTTACTATCTAACCTAATATCTATTTATCTATTTATACAAACAAACTTAATTTATTTATACAAACAAACCACATTTAAACTACTCAAACAAGCCTCCCTATTTACTTGACAATTCATCTAACTAAGGACAACATTGTAATTTACTATCATACTTTTATCAAATTTATTCTCTCAATGCATTTTCTTCTCACTCCCACTTTTTTCCCACTTTCTCTTACTTTTTTTTTTTTTTTCAAAATTCAAAATTCAAATCAAACTCACCAACTTTATCCCAAGTAGGTAGCTCAGTTGGCGAGTTAAGAGATACCGAAGAAGTACATCAAATGAGTGCAAGAAGGAGGTCTTGGATTCAAGCCCCGGACTCTAACATTTCCCCCACCCCTACTAACAATTGTCTATCTAAAAAAAAAACTCACCAACTTTCTTTATCCACTATCTACTAATCTAATCTAATATCTATTTATACAAACAAGTCATACTTAAATTCTCAAACAAGTTTTTCCTATTTATTTGACAACTCATCTAACTAAGGGCAACATTGTAATTTACTATCACATTATTTTTCAATTTTTTTCTCCCAATGCACTTTCTTCTCACTCCTATTTTTTTAAAACTTTCCCCTCTCTTTTTTTTCAAATTTCAAAATTCAAATCAAATCTACTAATAAACTAAAATAATCAATATAAACTACGAGATAAATGCACTAATATATAAAAACACGGGATAACTTCACTGATATATAAAAAAACACGATATTAATATATCAAAAAAAAGGAAAACTTAATGACTATTTCAATTACTGAGTAATATTTAAAACACGGGATAACTGTATTGATATACAAAAAATACGGGATAACTATACTGATATATAAAAAAACACGGGATAACTGCACTGATATATTTGATAATCTACTATCTACTATACTGTACTAATCAACTAAAATAATCGATTGAAACTATGAGATAAGCTGGCGATATATAAAAAACATGGGATAACTATACTAATATGTAAAAAAATGAGATAACTGCAATGATATGTATAAAAATAAGGGATAACTGCACTGATATATAAAAAACACTTCACTGAAATATTTGATAATGTATCATCTATCAGTTACTGTCTACTATAATCTATTAATCAACTAAAATAATCAATTGAAACTATGAGATAACTTCACTGATATATTAAAAAACACATGATAACTTTATTGATATATAAAAAAACACGGGATAATTGCAATGATGTATGTAAAAACACGAGATAGTTGCACTGATATGTAAAAAAAACACAGGATAACAACATTGGCACTAATATATAAAAGAACATGGGATAAATGCACAGATTGTTTTTAAATGATACTTTACAGTTTTAGATTTTAATAATTATCTAATTTCTTTATTTGAGACTCTTTTTTTAACTACTTTAAATTTGTCTTTTTTTTCAATAAGTGCTGTCCAGACTATTTAAATTATGTCTGAGTTCGTTCATGAAAAGAATATGGCAGCACCCGTATTTATGCACGTGTATCCTACTAGTATCTATTTATACAAACAAACTTCCTACCAAATTACCATTTTAGATCTTTTATTGACACGACACATATTCAATTTAGGGGTAAAAATGTCATTACCCTCTCTTTCTTTTTCTTTTTACACTCTTTTTCTTCTTTTTTTCTCTCTTTCTTCTTACACTCTCTTTCCTCTTTTTTACTTTTCTCTTACACTCTCTTTCTTCCCTTTTTCTATTTCTTCTTACACTCTCTTTTCTCTTTTTCACTTTTCTCCTAGACTCTCTTTCTTCATTTTTTTCTTTTTACTTTACTTTTATTTTTCCATAAATAATTATTCTCTTTCATTTCAGTTCACTTTAGTTTTTTAACTACATTTCTAAATTTATACAAACATTACTCTACTTAAATTAATCTACTAAAATTAACTTATTTTTTCTCTCTGAAATCTGTTTACACTATTTTGTTAATCTATTATCACCTCTTATTTATAATCTACTATCTATATTTTACTATGTATTATAATCTACTAAACAACTAAAATAATTAACTGAAACTACGAGATAACTGCAATGATAAATAAAAACACAGGATAACTGCACTGATATATAAAAAAACACAAGATTAATATTTGTAATTGATAATTAATTTTTTTGAAGATTACTATAAACCTACTATGTAAAAAAACAAGAAGATTTAATGACTATTTAAACTACTGATTAATATTTAAAATAAACATTTTTTATTGATAATCTACTATCTACTATATATATACTATTTGTAACGCCCCAAAATAATTTAATTATTTATTTAACTATTCATTTGATTATTTATTTAATTAAGTTATTTAAGGGTTACAACATTTATTTAAGAAGATTAATTAATTTGGAGTTTTATATTAGTTAGGAGGTGTGTTAGTATTAGGAGTGGTGGTAGTAAAAAGGGGGTGTAAGTAATAAGGCCTAAATTGATTGGGCCTAGGGTTAAATGAGATTAAGAGGAATGGGATTGAGAGAAAGAAACATACTGGAGAGAGAGGGGTAAGGAAAACGGGAGGGGAGAAGGGAGGGTGAGAAGTCGCGGCGTGAGGAGGAGGAAGAGGAAGAAGGAAGCTTGCTTGGGTGTGGTTTGGTAAGTGGGTTTCTAGTCCCAATCTTCCTCATTTCTCCTCCTTGTTCCATTCTCTTAAGTTCTATTGTCTCATTCCTTCCATTTTGTTGATTGTTGCGTTTTACCCCCAAGGAGTAGGAGGGTTACGTTTTTCCAGCAGCTAGGGAGGGTAGAAATACTCCATTCTTGTGGTTCTTGGTGTTGGCTTGGAGGTTCTAACTTAATCAAGGTTAGGGGATTCTCATTTATGTCTATAATAATTAGTATGATATGTATTGTGTGTGGAATAGCACTAGGTTGCTTGATTGTCTGCATTTTGTGCTAATTATATGTTGGTTGTTGTATTTGATACTTAATTTGGTAATATCATGTTGTTTGTTGTTGGAAAAATATGAGTTGTTGATTATGCATGTCAAGTGGTTGTTTAAATGCTTCAATGAGAGAGAGTATGAGATTGGGTGAATTAAATGATGATGAGTAATTGTCTAGATGAGTGTTGGTAATTGGATAATTGATTTGTTGGATTAAATTGTGGTTGAGTTATTTGAATAGGTGTGTTCAAGAGAGGGGCGCCAAATCCCTAAGGAAATGGCGCTAGAGGATCCTTGTCTCGGTGTGCGTGCGTGAAATTTGTTGGTGTCAAGGCATGGGCGCCATTTTGGGCTGCCACTTGGCGCCTTGGTGCCCAAAATATGTCTAAGTGATGGTTTAGTCCCTAAGAATTAGTTTAATCCTTGGCGTGACAAAATAGTCCCTAAGAATTAAATTAATCTTTGGCGTGACAAAATAATCCCTTAGCGTCTAATTAGTCCTAATATGTCAAATAATTTCCTAAGTACCTAAATTAATCTTTGGTGTGTCAAAATGGTCCTTAGGTGTAGAAAAGGTCCTTATGAGGTGGTTTGGTCCTTAAGTGAGATTTAGTTAATAATTGATAAAGTGGTGGTTAATAATTGATAAAGTGGTGGTTAACAATTGATAAAGTGGTGGGTTAATAAATGATGTGGGCTTCGGCCAAAGCGGTGGGTTAATAAGCGAAGGGGGCTTCGGCCAAAGCGACGGGTTGCGTTGTGGAGATGTTTTAAGTGATGTGACAATGAATGTGGTGGTAATGTATTGTATATGGTGCATTGTCATAGTGTCGCATAAAGCATATGCATAAAGCGAAGGGGGCTTCGGCCAAAAAGCGAAGGGGGCTTCGGCCAAAGCGACGGGTGCCCATTGGGCTTACAGCGAAGGTGATGGATCCACATGCATATACCCATACATTCGTAGAATGCTTGTTGATGCTTAATTAATTTGTGATTGTTGTTTCTTGGCATTATAATTGAATGGTAAATGTCTTAATTGTGGAGGGTTGATGTTTGCTAGATGCTTTCCTATTATAATGCTTATCTTACTTGTTATTATTTATGTAAAGAGACTCACCCTAGCATTTTTATGTTGCCTGCTCTCGTGGCGACATGCAGGTGATTCTGAGTGAAGGTGCCATGCCTTCTTGGATTATTGTGTCGGCTCTGATTTAGTAACACCCGGGGTGGGGTTTTAGTGTCATTAATTTATGTTATGTATTGAACTGATTTGGGCTATGTTTTGAGTATGTCGAACTCAGTTTATTTCCGCTGTGCTGTAAACCACTTTCTGGATTATTGTAATTCTTAAAACAGGTTTTGAGGGTTCGTCCCATTTGGATATGACTTATATTTCACGCACTAGATGCGTTTGACTTTTTAATTATGTTTTGACGACGTTTTATTAAATGTAACACTCTCTTTGAGGTGCGTGGAAAAGTTTTGAAAAACTCTGATTTTTATTAATTGAATTAGTATTAAATAGAAGGGGGTGTTACACTATTCAACTAAAATAATCAATTGAAACTACGAGATAAATGCACTTATATATAAAAAACACGGGATAACTGCAGTGATATATAAAAAACACGAGATTAATATTTGCCATTGATAATTATAATTTTTGAACACTATTATAAACCTACTATCTAAAAACACAAGAAGGCTTAGTGACTATTTTAACTACTAATTAATAAACAAATGTTTCTTATTGATAATTTACTATCTAACTTTTATCATCTACTATAATCTACTAATCAACCAAAATATCAATTGAAACTTCGAGATAACTGCACTAAAATATAAAATAACACGGGATAACTGCAGTGAGATATAAAAAAACCCAGGATTAATATTTTCCATTGATAATTATATTTTTTTGAAGACTACTATAAACCTATTATCTAAAAAAACAAGAAGACTTAATGACAATTTAAAGATTAATACCTAAAAAAGAAAAATAATTGTCACTGATATATAAAAAACACAGGATAAATATTTCTTAATATTGATCATCTACTATCTATCTTTTACTATCTGCTATAATCTACTAATCTACAATCTATATTTTAGTATCTATTATAATCTACTAATCAACTAAAACAATTAATTGAAACTACAAGATAACTGCAATGATAAATAAAAAACAAGGGATAACTACACTGATATATAAAAAAACACAAGATTAATATTTGTCATTGATAACTAAAAACTTGAAGACTGCTATAAACCTACTATGTAAAAAACAAGAAGATTTACTGACTATTTAAAATAAATATTTCTTATTGATAATCTACTGTCTCTCTTTTACTATCTACTATAATATATTAATGAACTAAAATAATCAATTGAAACTACGAGATAACTGCACTGACTGATATATAAAAAAATGGGATAACTACAGTGATATATAAAAAAACACGAGATTAATATTTGCCATTGTAATTTTTGAAAACTATTATAAACCTAATATCTAAAAAAACAATATGGCTTAATGACTATTTAAACTACTAATTAATATTAAAGAAATATTTTTAATTGATAATTTACTATATAACTTTTACCATCTACTACAATCTATTAATCAACTAAAACACTCAATTGAAACTACGAGATAACTGCACTGATATATAAAAACACGGGATAGCTGCAGTGATATATAAAAAAATATGGGATTAATATTTACTATTGATAATTATAATTTTTGAAGACAACTATAAACCTACTATCTAAAAAAAGAAGGCTTACTGATTATTTAAACTGATTAATACCTAAAAAAGACAAATAATTGTCACTGATATATAGAAAACACAGGATAATTATTTCTTATTGATCATCTACTATCTATCTTTTACTATCTACTATAATCTACTAATCAACTCAAATAATTAATTTAAACTATGAGATAACTGCACTACACTCATACATAAAAACATAGATAATAAATATATATATATATATATATATATATATATATATATATATATATATATATATATATATATATATATATATACATACATGGGATAACTTCAATGATATATGAAAAATACGGGATAACAATATTGATATAT
The DNA here is from genome assembly GCA_020916435.1 of Oxytropis ochrocephala. Classification (NCBI taxonomy): domain Eukaryota; kingdom Viridiplantae; phylum Streptophyta; class Magnoliopsida; order Fabales; family Fabaceae; genus Oxytropis; species Oxytropis ochrocephala. The sequence goes on from CM037089.1 coordinate 7,852,108, forward strand.
AAAAAATATTGCACTGATATATAAAAAAAAAACATCGGATAACTGCACAGTTGTTTTTAAATGATAATTTAACATTTTTAGATTTTAATATTTATCTATCTTTTTTTTGAAACTCATTTTTTATCTACTTTAAATTTGTTTTTATTTTTACGGGTAATGTTTGATTATTTAAATCATCGTCAAGTTCATTCAAAAACAATACGACAAAGACTCGCATGTATGCTTGCGGATATCTACTTAATAGGGATTAAATATTTGAATTTTAAAATAGGGGGACCAAAAGTCCGAATTTGTGAAAATAAGAGAACTAAAATTATAATTTAGCCAAACAAAAAATAGATGAAAGATTGTTGTGGGTGGGAAATTGGGCAAGTATATGAGTTATCTCGTTTAGATTATCTTCTCCCAGGAACGACCCTTACGTCGTCGGGGTTATCCTCTTTGGTTCAGATAGGTTTCAACTGGAGTGAACTAAAATGGGCGTGAATGCGAACGACTCGTCCACCAACACAGAAACCAAGAAGCTCTCGTTTAGTTGGGGAAATGCTCAATCACCATTGGCACTCCCCATTCTCAGACTCCGCGCATCCTTCTCCAACTTCCCTCCACCTGAACTCCGCGCATCCATCTCCACTGTTGCTGATCATTGTTCCACATTTCTGCACTCGCTCGCTTCTCAAAACCCTTTCATAAAGAAACTACTCTCTCTTTCCTCTCAGTTCCACAACACATGTGTGCAGGTAATTCAAAATTACCCCCACCCTTTTATTTCAATTTATAATTTGGTTTTATAGGGAAACACGAATGAAATGGTGTTATTAAATATTTTAATGGTTTGGTTCAGATTCGGTGCAGTAACTACAGGAATAGGAGGTCGGTGAGTAATTACAATTTCGCTGCTGTTTTACCTGGGGATTCAGTGGCAGGTTTAGTGGTGGCTAATGGAGTTCTCAATTTCTTGAGCCTTTACAATACGTTGATCATTGTTAGGCTTGTTTTGACCTGGTTTCCCAATACTCCTCCTGCTATCGTTAGTCCCCTCAGGTGAGTTGCAAAATTACATACTCCTACTTTACTTTTATTTGTAGGATATATATATATGTCTGTTGTTGCAAATTAGATAGGAGTATAAGATTTGATTTGATTTGATTTGATGTGATTCAAGATTCACCGTATCTATATATCATAAGTACCAATTACAAAATAGATGAGTGTTGATTGATAAAGATGCTTAGATTTGTATTCTGGTAACTTGATTGATAAATATGTTATTTTAGGTAAATTCTAGGGAACTGGATTGAGTGCAGTTAGTCATGCAGTCATTAAAATAGTAGCCATTAGATTTAGTTTTCATACATTTTTAACCTTTGATTGTTTTGCCAAAAATTTGGAAAGAAATTCAACTTAGAGAGGTAAAGGAAGGGGTGACTACACTCGATCCAAATCCAAATTCTAAGGTGGATCATCATCTATCACGCGTTAAGGGGTTCGTAAACTAGTACTTGAAAAGTTATTTAAAACTCTTCGACAATCGACACCGTCTATCTCAAAATCTTCCATGTACTCATGTATGAGACGGTGACGCGATCGGTGTTGTTTCAACAAAAACAACGAGAGCCTTGAGTGTCTCAAAACTCAATTTACATCTGTCTACATCTGTAATTTTGAGTAGGAGGAGGACTATAAGTTTTTGTTTCTAAAGGGCGGTGTCGATTGCCATCAGATTTTTCAAATACTACCTGTCTACATGGATGTAGAACCCATTGTTATTTTATCCCCTGTGCACTTTATAATCATAAACAATAGGCCAAATTAATATGCTTTCACCTCACCTTCTTTGTTAATGACATTAATGACTCTATAAGTTTGCTTACACAGCAAAATATAATAGCAGCAGCTCTTAATAATCATTGATCAAAAAACACTATGCAGCAAATCATTTTTTACTTTTTATGCTATGCAGAAAACAGAGGAGGATTGTGCAAGAGGATTACATAAACTTGGATAAAAATCACACAAATCATGATTAGGGTTCGAACTTGGATACCCATTAATTCAAACAAACACTCATCATCCTTATTTGTTTAGTGATTAGTTCGCTAGTAGTTGTGAAACTCAATGATTGATTTGGTTTAATAGTTATTTTGAACAGCCCTACATGGATGTAGAACCCATTGTTATTTTATCCCCTGTGCACTTTATAATCATAAACAATAGGCCAAATTAATATGCTTTCACCTCCCTTCAAGTTTGCTTACACCCTTTTTATTTTATTTTTAAATTCAAACAAACACTCATCATCCTTATTTGTTTAGTGATGTGAAACTCACCACCATGAATCCATGATTAAATAAACGTGAGAGGTAAGGACGTGTTCAAAAAATAGGAGTGTGGGTCATTTAGACAAACTTGAATGGAGGAAAGTGCAATGTCCCCTAAATAATAATGCTAGCTTAATATTTCTCTCCACTTTTTGGACATTGTATACATTTCTAATTGGTTTGATTCCAAGTGTTGAATAAAATGATTATTTTTTGATTCAGCACAATATGTGATCCATATCTGAACATATTCCGTGGACTTATTCCACCTATTGGAGGACTGGATCTCTCTCCCATTCTAGCATCATTGGTCCTGAATGCCTTCACTAGCTCTGCTGCTGCACTCCCTGCTGAGCTTCCAGTCACAGAACAATCTAAACAAGGCCTACCAGCAAAATTACAGTCCACTGAAGTTATTTCTTCACAGAAGAAATGGATGAGACGGCTTCAAGGGATCGGGTCAAAGACCTCCGCTCGTGCCAATTAGCACATAATAATGTTTTCCTTTGTACTTTTGGCTATTTATTATTCTAGATAGGTTTCTGTTGTAACTTCCAGGTTATGATAGTTCTAGGCAACACAATTTGTGATTCCTAAGACTCGCCGTGTGGAAAGCTTGAGCTGCCACGGTCACAGTTTGATTTGTTTTAATTTTTTAATTATTTTTATTACAATACGCAAATCACATTATCTTGTTTTCATCCTAATAATAATAATATGTAACATAAGGCTCATAAGTAGCAGGAAGCTAGAATAGCATCTCTCAGGACTCAGGAGCTACAACTTCTGCCCTACTTTTACTAATTCTTAAAAAGTTAAACGTTAAATGTTTTATCATAACAGATTTATATTTTGAAGAGAATTAAAATGACTCAAAAGAAAGGAAAGAAGATATGGTCATTGATCAAAAAATCAAGATTTAAATAATTTATTGAGTAAGTTATACTTATTTATACGTCTAATCACATGTGATCTTTGCTTTTTTTTTTTTAAGTGAACTTTCCTCTTGAAGACTTGTATATTCCTCTTTTAAGGGAGTTACTACTCTTAAGTCTTACCGCTCTTACTCTATTTTCATCCCTTGGTGAATATCAATATGTATTGTCTTCATCCATTTTTCTCAAAATAAAAATGAAAGGTTTCATTAGAAGAGAGATAAACACAAAGAGATTTGGAATATGAATCCCCTGTTGTCAACAAAGCACACAGCTGACCAATTTACACCCTTGGATTTCAAAATGATTTGAAGAGATTTGGGAATATGAATCATGGTCTAATCAGGTTTGAAAATGATTAACACGTTTCAAGTTCTAGAAGATTTTCAACTGGCCATTGAACGCTTCACTATATCAATAGTGAGGATCTTGAGTTTCTTAATAAATAATCTCGCGTGCACATTCATGGTAGAAACAGCATCAGATTCCAAATGAAATTTAGGCAGAGCAGCGAATATTGTGCTTTGCTAATGGAGAATCTTATTTATAACCGGAGTCCCGTCAATAACATGCAATTTCTAGTCATCCGTAAGACCTAGCTCAACTGACAATTGTCGAAATTGAGATACCATGCTCAACTGAATCTTATTTATGTGTGTGAGTTGCTAGTGATTGTGACCACTTCGTCTACGTATCAAAAAAACATGCAATTTCTAGTCCTCCCCTCCCCTTTAACTTCACGTATATATACATTTACATATATAGAAAAATGTTGTAGTATTTCCTAACAGAGGCCAATACAACAATACTAAATTTATAGCTACGATACAATATATCCATATTTTTTTCTCTTACTGAAAATATATATTATGACAATACTCTTTTCTAAACTAGTAGTATAGTAGTACTTGAATGATGAAAAGATAACGGTTGTCTCTGTAGCTGATGCCTGATGCTTGTTAATGTTATTCTGTGCTTCGAAAAAGTAGGATTCCCATCACCATGTTTACATTAGGGTGGCTTTTCCCTAACAGTTCCACCATATATTTCAGCAGAAAAAGGATAGCCGGAGAGAACTACCAAGGTGACAGATAAATTCATAGTTATAGTGAATGGAACCTGAAGCTTGCAGAGTGGCTACCATTGGCTTGGTGGTTCTAGCTGTGGCTTCTCCTCTCTATATGAACCGCGAGCCAGAGTCTGACTTGGAAGATGATGAGCAGACAAACGTTGCTATTTGGTTGCCTTTGCTGCTCTTTTTTCTGATTATAGGCATAGCTTTATCAGCTTTCTTGGACCAAAGCTTCGCCATGTTTGACCGTTACTGGATCCATAGAGTTTGTGGTTCTTCAGGTGGTATTGTTGTGATTCTTATTGTTCTTTTTCTTATTTTGAAGTGCAAATCGTCTCTATAATGTCCTGCCATGCTCAAACTGTGTTATCAGATAGAGAAAAATGCAATCACCTTATGATCTTATTGTATATCAGTTCTATACGTATACTCGATAGTCACCCTTTTCTTTTTCAATGTTAGATACATTCCCAAACACGATTGTTAAACTCTCGAGTTAACTCTTAAACTCTTATGAATTTATGATTTTAGATCACAAAAACGAGCCAACTAGTAGGTAAACTTTCTTTTTCGTAAAACTCATACGAGCTCAAGCATTTCATAGATAAGAGATTTGCAAGAGCCAAAAACACATTTTTTTATGTAGTATTTCATAGGTAAACAAGAAAAGATAAAAACTTCGAGTCCTAGATAAGAGTTCAGAGATTTACAAGAGCCAATACCAATCTCTCAACAAATAACAAAATCGAAATCAAGGGAACAATGAAAGAAAAAAGAATAATAGCTGAGAGCCTGAGATCAAGCCTGTCATATACAAGAAAGACAAGGAAGGCTCCTAAATAAAGTGGAAATTCGTACAATTTATGATCATAATGGAGAAGCAAACACCATTGCAATTAAAACTGAAGTGGCAAATAGCCAAATCACACTGATGGGTGACCAATAATGAGCACCACTGCAATCATCATTAGCTCCACTAAAGCAACCAGGTTTTGTTATTTTAGCCACACCACCCTCAAAAGCAAAAGTGCTGTTACGTTTACCATTGCTAAACAGCACACACCAGAAATAAGGAGACCCTCCATCAGTACCTGTCACAGCAGCACCGACCTGAGTATGATTCTTACTGTAGAGTATGTCTAAGCTCTTCTGGTTTCTTATCAGGATCTCGGAAAATGCTTCGGGTGCAGGGAGATATTTAGTTTGGCAGCCAAGGAAACGACCGGTTATAGGAGCAAGAGTTGATGCTTCAACACCACAGTTTGGAGCAAAAACTTCAGCAAATTGAGATTCAAGAGGTTTCTTGGCATCAGGTCCACCCACAGAACCACAATCACCCTCGTATGCCTTAATGTATTGTAGAGCAATACAGGCAAGACCCGGGTTGTCGGATAAAGATGAAGACTTGTGAGCAGTTCTGTTTTCATTAATCGCAGCTACCAACTTGTCGGCAGGGTTATTAGTAACTTTGACTGCAAAGTTTAGATCAGTATGTCAGAAATGTGAATTTAGAAAATACATAAGTGAGGAATTAACAGTCAATGCAATACTGCAGTACAAGTAATTGAAACATATACTACACTTAGGATATGACAAATCCAAGGAAGAAAAGAACTCGCAAAGTTATCAAATTGTGAACTTCTTCTGAGCAGAAAAAATTACAATCTGGGAAGCACAGTTTTAAGACAAAAATAATAAAGGTTGCTAGTACTTTCTACCATGGTGGGAGCAACATCAATCGAGGTTTTCTTTTAAACAAAGCAGCAGCTAAGGTTTTCATTGTATTCCTTCCTTATTCCCAAGTTTTCCTGATATTTTTCTTCTATATAGAATAAACTCTGGCTAAAATAGCCAATTCATCTCTGATAAGTATAGAATCACATTGGCCATTATGAATGCTAGAGATTCATTTGTCCACAACTTGTTTTCCATTCTTTACCAACACCGAATCTTAAATTCGTAAATCCTAGTGCTGTGTGTGCCGATATAGATATATCATTATCTAAGGGTTCCATAAATAAAATCCTAATTTCAAACCTATAGACATCACTTCTCTAAAGCACTGCACGTATGAAAGAAAAGAAATTGATGTATTACAGCTTTGTTTGGATATCTAATGACAATGGATTTGAAGCTGATAGTACTGGAGAGTTCTAAACAATTACGATCTACTCAAGAAGTGTTAACAGCTTCACTGTGTAATGCTGGCATTTTAGACAAGTGGGTTTCAAAGATGCAATCGACAAAAATGAGCTACATTATTTAGGACGGATCACAAAGACTAATTTATAGCAGATCAAACTACCCAGGAACTAACAGGTAGGTAGGTTACAAATCTAGCACCGAAATAAGTTGATAAAATGGAAAAGAAAAAATGACTTGGTTAGACTTACTTTGAGTGGAAGCTGTAGCAGCACCGTTAGTAGAAGCAGCGTGAAGGAAGGAAAGGATGACCAACAGATACCAGACGGTGAAATATTTCGCCATTGTTGCTGTTTCAGAACACAGAGAAACTCAAGATATAGATCTGTGTGTGTTTTTGTTATTATGTCTGCCTCAATGTGGTGCCTTTTTTGGGTTCAAAAACAACCACCAACTCTGTGTGTGTGTGGCGGTGTGATGTGGCCCTCTCCAACTTGTTTTTCTTTTTTCAGTAAAAATTGACTATTCTTGAATTTTACAAGATTATGAGGAAGGTTCTACTAAAAATGGATTGTTGTGATATTTTTTTTATGGGAGTACAAAAACATGATATACAAGAACTATGTGGAGGAAACATAGTATCCTAAAATCACTATTGTGGTGACTTTTAGCATCCTAGATTTTGCAAGGGTATATTTGCAATAAAGCGGGGGGGAAACAGAGGAGTGAGAGGTTAGAGAAGAACAAGAAAGGAAGGAAGGAAGGAGATAAGAGTAAGTTAGAAATGATGTTGTGTTCCACCCCCGCGCATGTTAGCAACAACAAACCCTTGCTCTGTTCCACTAGGAAGGCAAATGCTGTCAAGTGTGAGCTATCTCCCCCAACATGGAGGGAAGCTCGGCGCATGGTCTCCATCTCTCTACTTCTTTCCCCTTTCCTTCTCTTTCCTAATCGTATGCCCTCTCTCTCTCTCTTCCACTCTGTTTCACTTTTTGGTGTTTCCGGTAACACTTTGTAAGTTCTAATGCAGTCTCTTCTCTTCCACTTCCAGGTGCTGCTGCTGAAGGAAGTAGTCTTTTGGATAAGTATGTTAAGAGTATCATTTTTCAACATTTCTCATACTACTACTACTGTGTAATTTAATGGATTTCTCTTTAGTTACTTCCTTACTTCCTATAATTAGTTTTCTCGACAGTTTAAGAGTTAGTTTTCATAAGGTTTTATCTTTCAGCACACAAAATAATTCATAATTTTATATATTTTTTATTGTATTGTATTGGCTGGATTTGAGAAGGTTATATTATTATTATAATACAGTCCTTGAATAAAATCAGAGTAGCTATTTCTTAGTTTTGGATTTGGTTTTTATAACTTATAATGGGTGTTGTATTGTTGAATTTGGAGTTAAATCAATGTTTTGTGCATTGGAAGAATGGTGATTTTGATTCTGGTTTTCTCTTAAATGCTCTAGAAAAAAGCTTGATCCTTTGGAGTCTTATATACCAGCTGTCATACTCACACAGTTCCAGATCAAGGACTTGGGTAATGCCTTCATTTTTTTATTCCCGTAACAAAAAACCTTTGTCATGCTAGATATTCAGATAGCAGATAATTAGAAACTCTCTGTTATTGATTGTACTATTTGTCAGCCTTCCAACTTTCCCTGCTAGTTGCTCATTTCTCTCTTTTGGATGGTCACATTTGCTAAGATAACTATTAAAAACAAAGACTTTTTAGATGTAAATTCTGAGATATGTTTCTTTTTTTTCTGATTGGAAAATTTGACCCCATTTTCACCCGTGTAGGCTGCATGCATCTATTCTCTCGATTCATGTTGCTGAGCCTACTTGTCATTACTTTCCATTTTCTTTATTCGTATTACTTTAGGTATCAATTTGACATGGCCTGCAGCAGTCATAAACTGAGCTTGATATAAAACATCCTTATACTTTTCTTTCTATTAATATAGAAAAAACATTAGAGGGTGATGAGCCCCAATTTAGCTTCTGCCGGTCTCTACTTCGTTCTGGGCCTGCAGCATCCCTACGACTGAATATTCGAGCAGTAAGTAAAAGCTTTGCAACTTCTGAGTTCTTATTCTCTTGTATCATTCGATGTTTAAAAGTTGTTCTGTTAACTAGTAAAAAACCGTTTGTCTGTTTACCAGTTTTTGTTAGTAAACATGGCATCTATGGAATAAGAGAGAAAATCCAAAATGACATTGTTTTGAAAAGGAAACAAATGAGAAAGAGTTAAATTGAATGATTACAATAAACCTATTTATAGGTATTCACAAACTAGTTACTAACTACTAACTATAATATCTAATAACCCCTGCACGTTGGAAGATGTTCGCTACACTTCCAACTTGGTTTGAACAATACAAACACCTTATCAAATCAAAAGAAAAATATAATGAGAAATTTCAGAAAGACATCGACTAATGAGAAATGTTGGAAAGACATCAACAAATGAGAGATGTCAGGAATTCACAGGGCAAGTATTCTTTTCTGCACATTTCCTCAGGATTTTAAAGCTCCATGGGAGCTAATAGCTTTGGTTATCATTGTCTCCATTCAAAAGTGGCAAAAAATAAATAGTATTTATTATAAACTGCTTTATGTTTATACAGCCAATTCCTTCGCTATCAAGCAATTAGAGCAATCTATTTTGTTCTCCTGCACGTCCATCATCATTCACTTTATGGTATATTCACATGTGTGAAAGTTAATTAGAGCTTCACAATCTTATTATAGGTGGCGCAGTATGCATCTGACAGTGACAATGGTAAAACTGCATTCAACAATGTCGATGAATGTCTGAGGTAATATAATCAACTTCCAGCAAAAATAATAATGAAAAAATGTCCTTGAAATTGCTATTACGACTAGAAATTGAGCTGTAGGCTGTATAGTTTATACAAATAAAATTCATAAGATTATGAAAAACTCAAACCCCAACTGAAAAATTCTGTTTATGAAGGTCACTGGAGGACCTTGATTCCTTGCTTCTGCGTGCATCAAGAAACGATACTGGAGCCTCAGTCAAATCAATGAAGGAAAAAATCACATCTGCCCTTAATGCTCTGGACAGGTAATTTGTTGTGTAGTTTTTCTTTCCCACACCTTTTTCTGCCACACAATATCCGTGTGCATCATATTTCCCCTAGTGTCGTATATCAACTTGCACGAACTCGGAAAAAGATGCTATTTCTTAATAAACTTTCTGTTTCAGCCTCTTACAAACAGTACCTTCGGATGTGCTAAGTAAGGGAAAGATTATAGCTGATTCATACAGGGACCGGGAAGACGTGGAAACAGAGAGCTTGGACTCTGATTTAAAGCAATTAGAATCAATACTATGAACAGCTAACTTGCATTTTTGCCTTTTGATTTGATCATTACCTAGCATAGTTTAGGTCATGGATCCCAAGTTCCAAAAGGTTGAACTTGAAACAGTGACATTATGTGTATTAAAATTTTAAAAAAATTGATTTATCTACATCTTTTTCAAACCTTCCTAAGTCTCTTTATGTTCTGTCCAAAAAATGTGGAAATTTATATTGCTAATGGATATATAGGTATATATAAATAGACCAAAACTTCATATTAACCGCACAGTCCAAAATCTAATTGAATGAAAATATAATAATCAATATTAAAAGAAATAAATTGTAGAAGCTAAAATTTGCACCGATACTTTATAATAACTGCAAGGACCAAAATCTAGTTGAATGAAAATATAAGGGCCAATATTAAAAGAAGAAAAATCGCTGAAACTAAATTACATAGATGAAAATAATCTCTGGATCACTTCACACTTAACTATAATTAACTATATAGTTAAGTGCAGGCAATAAGTTAGGAAACCTAAAGTTTTGAAGGGTCTTTTGTATCTATATTACTCATAATTATTAGTAATAAGTATATCACACATAAAGGGTAAAAAAAGGTAAGCTCATTGTTCAAGTATATCACACATAAAAAACCTAGCTTATTCGAGGACTCAAATGCGGTGAATAATAATTTGAGCTCCATATTGTGGCTTAAGAGTAATACAAGTACTCGGAGCATGAGTGTATGAGGGTGAGAGCTCAAATGAGAAGTGCTGGAGAACCATAGCTAGGGCAATCTTTGCTTCCATGAGGGCAAAGTTTTGACCCGGGCATATTCTTGGTCCCCAACCAAATGGATAGAAAGCAGTTTGATCCTTTGATGCTTTTGAAACCCCTTCAGTAAACCTATCTGGGTTGAACTCTTCAGGATTCTCCCAATAGTTGCTATCATAATGAATAAGTAACACTGGCAAACAAAGCTCAACCCTGGCCGGGATACATATTTTCCCTACCCTTGTTTTGCATGAAGTGTATTTGTTAATGACTGTTATAGGTGGATATAACCTTAAGACTTCATATAGTATCATTGACACCTGCAAAATCAAACATATGTATCAATTTTTGGATTTCAGCTAGATTTAAATGTCCAGCAATCACATAGGCACCAATTTAGACCGTCAGATCAAGATTGTTTGGACAATTCTCTTTCTGATTTCGGACTCAAGTTGTTTGATTCAGATACCTTTGATTAATTCACTAAAACTTACAGTCTTGAGGCGATATATGTCTTCAAAATGTGGAGTTCTTTTGCCTAAAATCTCTAGCACCTCAGCTCTTGCCTTTTCTTGCCAATCAGGATGCATAGATAAAATGACCATAGTCCATGAAAGCAGGTTAGCTGTGGTCATATGGCCAGCGAAGTAAAACAACTTGCATTCCTCAATCACATCCTCAGTTGTCAGAAAATTGTTTTGGTCTCTACTTTGTAGTAGTATGCTTAACAAATCATGCTCTTCTAGTTTAATGTCTTTCATAGCACTCTCTTTCTTCTGGATAATATTGTGTAATATAGCTTTAATTTGGGCATCTAGGTAATGCCGCTTCTTGTTCTTCTTAGTTGGTAAGAATCTAGTTTCACAATACAATCATACAAAAGTGGAGAGTTTAGAAGAAATGGCCCCAAACAACGTTTTGAAATCGAGTTATAGTTTAAAAAATGTTATGGCTGGGCTTTAGAGTTATTATGTTCAAAATTCTATGCAACCCTAAGTGGGTAGAGTTTTGTGTACAATGATGCTATAGCATAAACTTCTACTTATAAACAAAATTGTATGAATTGTACCTGGAACCAGGGATATAGATGCTGTTCAAGGATTCATTCACCAAGATTGCTAATTCCTCTTGTAGTTTGAAAATTTTCTTACCCTCTTGGTAGCTGCTTCCAAAAGCTGTTCTAGCTATGATATCACCAGTGAGAATGGTGAATTCTGAGGCAACATCAAGTTCATAAGATCCTTGGAGTTTTACTAGTTTTTGCCACCGCTCAATCATGCTGCAACAGCTGGTTGAAAATGCTGGAACCATTTCCTATATATAATTTGAGTCCCTTTCAATATATTATTTACAAAAAAAAATGGTACTTTGGCTTAAATTGCCTTGCAGGGTAATTCCATTAGAATGTTAATTAATTACCTTCAACTTCTCAAGAAGGAAAGCAGATGTTATTACCCTTCTGCGTTTAGTCCATTTTTCGCCTTCGAGCGATGACAATCCTAATGTTAGGAAATTAGTCAGAGGGTTACGCGGTGGCTTGACACAGTGACCTTCCTTGTTTGTTAAAATCAACCGCATAAGCTCTGCATCCCCTATTATCAGTTTTGGTCTTCTTCCAAACCAACACAGTGATACATTTCCTACACATAACATGGTTCCAGCACACTCTAATTATAATTAAGTTATCCATAATTTTATATATATAATGTATATTGTGTTTGTGTGTGACTGTGTATATATATGTTACAGTATTTACTGCTCGCAAAAAACACGGTATTTAGTATTTACTGTGATGACTTTACATGTCATTTTGTCTTGAACAAGTGTATCTATAGACTATATGTAACAAACTTACCATGCTGCTGAATCATTTTGTGAAAGAAAGGGATGACTCGAGGAATAATTTGGTGGTTTAGGGGGATAGCTTTCGACGATGCCTTCTGAGCTGACTTCTTCATCTCTGAGATGTCACCTGTAAAAGGCTTGTATGAAGAGCCTCTAATCCCTTGCTGTCTAAATAATTTCTCTATGCTTCTGGGTTTCCACCAAATGCTATACACAAGTCTAATAATAACATAGAAAACTAGAAAAGCAAAAGAGAATGTTATAGTTTTGAAGGTGTAATCTTCCATGCTTCTAAACATATGCAGAGAAAATAACCAAAAGGGACACTTGTTTCAGAAGGAAATGAAGATCCAAGTGAGGATTAAGTGATTAACAGACCAATCTTAATGTGCTAGTTGGCTGTAATTATAAAATGTGCAAGTGATGCCAATATATTTATTTATTAATTAAACAGGTTCAATAATGAACTACTCTCCCAATTAAATAGAGCTATAGTCACTTTTCGTGAAATCATTATTTGAAAGCATTTAAATTATTTTATAGTAGTTGACCAAAAAAATAAATAAATAATTTTATAGTACTATCTAATGACTCGTCTGTGAGATTAAAATAAACTAGAGCCGACATTGTTGGCTAAGACTTACATCACTAAGCAAAAGGCTTAGTGATGATCACTAAATCTATATTAACCGTTGGATGATAAATATATTACTTAAATTGTATCCAATGGTTGTTATTATAGGAGGGTAATTTAGTACTATCAAATATTATTTATAATAATTAATTAAATATAAATAACTAATAAAGCCATTATCTCTTATGTTTAAGGCCATTATTACGGTTACACATTCCAAAGTTAATGCCTAATTAATCGGAACCCACGTAAAAACTAATATTAAATTATTCTTTTTTTATTAATTGGTAAATTACATTTGTATCTCTTTAGTGACTATCACTAAATGTGTTATTTATCAAAAGACCTTACTTGGTGACCAAAATAGAAGTTAGCAAATATTTTTTCAGATTTTATTTTAAAAGCAATTTGAGTTTGTTCAGGGTGTCTGACTCTCAATTGTTTGAAGATGGTCAAAAGCAAAACCCAAACAACCTTATGAAGCATATGAAGTCAAGTGATGAGGAAAGAAGAAATTAGTTGATGACTGATTAGAATTAGGTGTCTTCATAAAGAACTACATAGAATTTATTTGTGGGGTGCCTATATTGAACTAACTCATAGAAAGTGACAAGAACTACATAGTAACATGCTCCCAGGCATCGTTATACTCTCTTCCCACTCTCATCAATGACTTCCAAAACACCGTGTGATCTTACTAATAAGGTAATAACATGCATGCATATACGATATCGTCAACATGTTTATCCATAGCATTAAAAGAAAGAAAGAAAGAAAACAAACAAGCAAAACTATAAATAAATTAGAGAGAAAAAGAAGATTGGAGAAAAGAAAGAAAGAAAACAAACAAAAGAGAAAAATGTAATTAAGAGCTCAGAAGCAACTATATCACCAACTATGGATGATTGTGATTGACCCGTCAAACACACTAGCGCTAGATTTCATCACAGCTCATTTTGCACCAGCCGGGAATCGAACCCGGCTGGGTACTATTCTACCACTAGACCACTGGTGCTTGTTGGGTTTCATAAACCTAACTTTTGTATTGATTCTATGAATGCGCTGGTCTTGGTTTCTCTACTTGGCTTGTAGTCTTGCATTCCCCTCTGCGATTAATTCTCTTCACATGTTTTGGAAGAGAGTAATAATAATATAATGAATAAAAATATGTAAAGTCAAAACGTTAAATGTCCAAACAAAATAATTTCTATTCTCGTTAAAAATATCTTATCTTAATAATATATAACCACGAATAGCTGACGTGTGCATGACACGTCAGCAGACAAAAAAAATGACGCAATGCATTACGTCATTTCCACGTCATCCTGAACAAATTACATGGCAGCGCTGCATCAAAATAAACGGCGAAGATTTGATCAAATAGAAGCAACGGTGGAGCATCTAACGGACCTGAACAATATAAGAAAAAAATCAACGGTTTATAACGATTTAGATTTCGGCTGGGACAAGGGAACAACTATGTTAATTATCATTCATTTTTGCATTAAATGATTTAATGAGGTCATTATTATTAATCAAATTTTTTACTCCTTTGATTACCATTTTTCTTCCACCGTACCTTCTTTCTCCCCCTTCTTCTTTCTTCCATTCAAATAATTCAAATTTCAATCTCTATCTCTCTTTCTCTCTCTACGGTTCTATCCCCACCATATCTCTTTCTCTTAATCTAAATCTTCCTTTTTATTTTTGCTTTCTTTCACTTCATCTCTTTCCTTTCACACTTCACACAAAAACAAATTCAGTACCCACTAACAAAATCAAACCCGAAACCCATAGATGAAAAAATCCAAACCCATCTTCTTCCTATCTTCTTCATTTTCGAAACCCAGAACCCAGAGCTGAGCATTTTCAAATCCATATTCAAATTTTCAAAACCTAGGTAACGTGCATATTTCCTTCCTCTAATCTTCTTATTTTCATTTTGATTTTGATTTTGATTTTGATTTCTGCTTTTGATTTTATTTTGGTGTTTTTAGGTTTTTTGGTTTCCTCTTAATGGAAGTCAATTTTTTTTTTGAGATTTGGAGGTCATTTTTATGCCGATGCTATTTTGCATTTTTAGAATCTATTATTTTGGACTTATTGAATTACCTTTCTATATATCAAAAGTGTGCATGAGTATTACATATAGTTATTGATTTGTGTTGCTATACTTAAATGTTGGAATGACATTTCTTTTTGTTTTAGCTTTGATACTCAAAGTTGAGTCATATATTGTGGACTAACTCCCTTATATTTCATTTATCTATTTTATGCAAAATCTATGAAGAATAAAATTTGGAGAGGGAGTACAACGCAAACAACAAATGGGAGCATGTAGGCTTTTGCTTTAAGGTTATGTGTTGCTCTCCTTTTACATTTTGTGAGGTATTTTCGATTCACTTCTATTTGATCTTCTTGAATAATATTCTCTTCATTTTGCCTTTTCTAGGATGATCAGTGTTTTCTTAACACAAGATTAAAAGAAAATTCATGCTTGACTAACATTTTGCTTCTTAATTAGTCATTGTTCTAGATTTCCTATATTTTATTATCTTAATAGACTTATGTTACACTCTCATTAGATCTTAGCTGATAAATAAAATTATGTTCTTCAATTTTTCATGCCTATTTTTGTTGGTTAGTGGCTATTGCCAAAAAAACTATATGCATGTTGTTCTGCTAAATGGATGAACCCTCTGCGTACCTAATGGGACTATAAAGCAGCAATATGTAATCCGAAAATTAGCTCAAGGCAAACACAATGTGTGTTCTGATCAAATAATTGTGCATCCTAAAATCATGGGGTCAAATAATTGTGCAAGCAAAAATCATGGGATCAAATAAGTGTGTGTTCTGATCAAATTAAAAAAATATCTGACAATACGTTTCTCCAGACATTTACTTAATACATCCTAAAATCATGGGATCAAATAATTGTTCATATTAGTAATTAAGGCAATATTGGTTAATTATGCATTAAATTCATTTCTTTAAAATCGCACCCTTAGTAGAATTAACATTAGTAAACAAATTGTATGATTTTCCTCTATTGCTTCTATCAGGTGCATATTTTATTGAACAACACAAATCATGTTGAAATTTTTTTAGAATAATTCCATTTAAATTTGATTTTTGAAGTTTATCATTCATGTTGGCAATGTGTTTCATTATGGGAATGAGAATTATTTTTTTTGCTCAAATAATGGAATTGTTTTGAACGTTCCATTATAGGTAATAATGGATAATAGTGGGTAATTGACTAATTGACTAAAGTGGTTTCGGTATTTTGAATTTTAAAATATCTCATTTATGGTTATAACTTTGGCTATATGATATTTTAAGATGCATAACTCATTTTATTTGATTGTTTTTTTAACATGATTCCTTTGAACTTGAACGGTAGGATGGGCGGTTTGAGATCAAAATTGGAAAGACATGCTTAATCGAGAGAGTCTCGCTCTTTGTTTTTCCTCTTTTTGCCTCCTCTGTGATTTCACTTTTTCTTTCTATTGTTTTTGTAATTTGTGAGTTTTTTCTTGATTTCATGATTGTATTGAGGTTGATATTAGAGATTAGAAACCACATTCCCTTCAACATTATTGCGGCAATCTTTGTGCAAGTCCGGTTGAATTTTTTTCTTAACCATTAAGGTGGGTCTATTTGTTCGATGTTTTAAATTACTAATGCAAATAGATTTGTCTATTAGTTGTAGCTTATTTACTTATTAGCTTTTGTGAGGACACGCCTTTTCATGATCTACTCACCGGAGTGTTTAATTTGTGATTTTTTCTCGAATATTTATTTTTGAAATTCTTGACACTTCTTTTTCAGTAGAATGTTGTTTGTATCATTCTCAATACTGGGGTGTGATAGTGGCAATATTGCACTTACTCGACAAGTTATTATGTTCTTGGATGTGTCATATATATTGTTGTAGAAAACTCGAGTTAACTCAAGATGGGATGTACATGTTGATGTTGGTCATTGTATTAAGTTATCTTGATAAATTAAAGGTGAGGATTCCTATGTGGCTCATAAATTATAAATTATTACAACTTTTTATTTCAAATAAAATTCCGTGTAGTTTGCTCTTCGATAATATCCATAAATGACACATGTTTTAAAAACATATCCACAAATTGCAATGCTCTTTTTCCTATTTCTTCACTCTCTACTCCATTCAAAGGTTATTATCGGTTTTATCTATTTTAATCGCTTGCTTTTAAAGTTAAAACAAATTACCATACTCTTTTTCCTATTTCTTCCCTCTCTACTCCATTCAATTTATAACTATTATTTTTTCTTTTTTAATTTTTTTCCTAATTTATTTTTTCAGTAATAATTTTTTCTCTACCCGGTGCACTTATTTCTTCTGAATATGAAATATTGGAAGGTGATGATCATGTTTTTTTTTAGAATACTCGAAGAACAAACAATGGTGAAGATGAACACAAAGGTATCATCTTTTTTATCTACTATAATCGCTTGCATTCAAAGTGAAAACAAATTACCATGCTCTTTCCTATTTACTGCCTATCTACTCCATTCAATTTGTAGCTATTATTTATCCTCTTTTTGAATTTTTTTCTAATTTGGCTTTTCAGTCATAATTTTTCTCTACAGGGTGCACTTATTTCTTCGGACTATTGAATATTGAAAGGTGGTGGTCATGTTTTTTTGTAGAATATTGGAAGAACAAACAACGTGAAGCATCTAGGAGATTAACACAAAACTATTATCTATTTTATCTATAATAATTGCTTGCATTCAAAGTTGAAACAAATTACCACGCTCTTTTACTATTTCATCCCTCTCCACTCCATTCGATTTATATCTATTATTTTTCCTCTTTTAACTTTTTTTCTAATTTATTTTTTTACTATTAATAATTTTTCTACTTGGTGCACTTATTTTTTCTGACTATGGAATATTGGAAGGTGATGTTCATTTTTTTTTTGTAGAATATTGGAAGAACAAGCAATGGTGAAGCATTTAGGAGATGAACACAAATGTATTATATGTTTTATCTATTATAAATGCTTGCATTCAAAGTTAAAACAAATTACCATGCTCTTTTTCATATTTCTTTCCACTCTACTCCATTCAATTTATAGCTATTCTTTTTCCTCTTTTTGATTTATTTTTCTAATTTGTTTTTTCAGGCAAAAATATTTCACTACTGGGTGCAGTAATTTCTTCTGACTATGGATTATTGGAAGTTGATGGTCATGTTTTTTTTTGTAGAACATTGGAAGAACAAACAATTGTGCAACATTTAGGAGATGAACACAACCGTTGTTGAAATCATTTTCAGTTTGAATTTACTTGCAATGTGGCGACATATTCCATTTAAGGAATTCTCAATTTTATTATTCTAATAGTTGTAGCAAGGGTATTGAAAATACATTTTACATGCTAAATTTGCCTAGGGATGACGGCCATGTTTCGCTCTTTTTCAGTTTTCTTTCTATCACTTTCCCTTGGCTAGAGACTTATTAGAAAATGAATGTTTTTCTATTGATAATACACTTTGGTGTTCTTTATTTGCTAGCCTTTGATGCAAATAAGTACTAAAACATTCTAATTTTTAGTTGGTTTTTACAGCAAAGTTAAAAATCGATTGAGAATTAATTAAATTAACAGATAATCAATTAAAAATATTCAGATTAGTGTTAAAGTTAAAAAAAACATTGCAAATTTAATGACCTTACAAAGCGCGTATTCCGATGCTGTTTCACCTCCACTTTAAAAAGACACTCTTTGCCAATGAGTGGCATAAAATCTACTGGGAGCCCATTTCTTAATCCATTACGGTTTATGCTCTCAAGCAAGTCAGAGCATGTGCGTCCAAGGAGGAGTTCCGCTTCTCTGTCAAACAATAATAACAGCATTATCTTCCCTGGTCGATCACACGCAGATTAATTCGGTACCTGTAAATACAAAGTAGTAGTTATCAAATTAAAAGACAACAAATTTTGCTCAAAATAGTTATCAATGAATCGAAAATAGTATGATCAATTATTTTTAGAAGTCAACAACTATAGCAGGAATGTCATCCACAAATTTCAATAAGTTTCAAGATTAACAGTTGAGTCATTTTGAAAATCAAATCGTTGAAAACTAAATCGGTTAAATCGAATAATACCTCTGATTTGATATAATTACCACGTTAACCAAATTAATTGTGATAAGTAGCGTTATTTTTTTTCTCGGTCAAAGTAGCGTTGATTAGGATTGAGCCAAATTAGAGGAAGATAACAATAAAAGTGCTTTTTTGTCAAAAAAAAAAACAATAAAGGTGCTTTAAATAATAAGCAATATAATTTAATTGATTTGGGTGTTAAATGGAATTTCAAAACCGTGGAATGTATTTGTAGTTAATATGACCTTCATCTGATTTTATATATGTAGCATATCTATATTATTATGATCCTGATATTTTTATTTGGCTCCAACCAGCATTAAGTAGCGTTAATTAGAATTTCAAATTAGCCGAAGATATCAATAAAGGTGCTTTAAATAATAATCCATATAATTTAATTGCATTCATTGAGATTAATACTATAAATTTCAAGAATAACAGTTGAGACATTTTGAAAATCAATTTATTGAAAACTAAATTAAAATAAATCGAATAATATCTCTAATCTCATATAATGACCACCTTAACCAAAAACAAATAAAGTAGTGCTAATTTTTATTTTTTGGTGAAAGTAGCGTTAATGAGGATTGACGCAAATTAGAGGAAGATAACAATAAAGGTGCTTTAAATAATAAGCAATATAACTTAATTGCATTCATTGAGCTTAATAGAGTAGGTTTCAAGATTATCAGTTGAGACATTTCGAAAATCAAATTATTGAAAACCAAATTGGTTAAACCGAATAATATCTCTGGTTTGAGATAATTACGCCCTTAAAAAAATCAGCATTAAGTAGCGCTAATTAGGATTGTATGAAATTAGAGGAAGATAACAATAAAGGTGCTTTAAATTATAATCAATATAATTTATTTGCACTCATTGAGATTAATACAATCCTCATTGTATCGTTAGTCTTGTGCCTCAATCTTATTAGCATAATCTCATTAATCCATTATTAGAATTTTCGGGATTTTAGCCTGAATGCAATTAAGTTATTTTCGGGAATTTTCGGGATTTTATTCAAATATATAGATTCTATTCTATATATTTGAATATTATTAATCACAATCCTCATTCATCGGGAATTTTCGGGATTTTACCAATATGATTTTGTTTGATGATGCTATAATAATTGAACTATTATCTTCCTCAAAACTAAGTTAGTATGAAAGTGACTCATCACTCATATAATTAAATTTATTTTTTTCATTCAAATAATGTTTTCTCTACAAAATATTTATTTAAATATATTTTAGTCAATTTATTACTAAGATGTAATTTTTATTGTTTTTACACGAGATGTTACAAAATAAATTCAAATGATATGTATACCCGTGCAGCGCACGGGTGATACATACTAGTAAATTTAATTTGTAGAGTTAGGCTCTCTTTAGCAATGTCAATCCACTAGCTTATAGCAGATGAGTCTTTGGTAAGTGTTTGATATGGGTAGTTTTTAGCATTTTTTAGTAGCTTATAACGTTTTTTTAAACGCTACTTGAAATAACGTTTGAGCTTATACCATTTTATTTTTTCTATTATTTTTACCTTTGCTACTTTAATTAATTTCCTTATTTATCTTTCATTAAATGAATATTTTATCTCATATTTAAACATTAATTACAAAGACTATTTATGTCATTTTATATTTATAAGCTAGTTCAACGGCTAATTTTACCAAACAATTTAAATTTAATCTACTTATCCGCTACTTTTCGCCAAATAGAGTCTTAGTGTCAATGGTCCATCAGAATGATGTAAGCCCATTAGCGTGTAACACTATTGCTCTGTTTGGCAAAAAGAGCGGATAGCGGCTAAGGTAGTTTATAGCGGATGAGCTGATAGCGGATCACTTACAGCGAATAAGCTAACAGATTGAATTCAAAGTGTTTGGTAAATTTAGCAGTTGAACTTAGCTTATAAATATAAAATGACATAAATAGACATTGTAATTAATGTTTAAATATGAGAGAATATTCATTTAATCGATGATCAATGAAGAATTTAATTTAAGTAACAAGGATAAAAATGAGAGAAAAACTGAAACGCTATAAGTTATAAGCTCAAACGCTACTTCAAGTAGCGTTTCAAAAAATGCTATAAACTACTCATGCTAAATAGTAAATACGCTTATTCGCTATAAATTATTCGCAATAAGCTAGCTTCATTCAAAGTTTTGGTTGGCTTTCCCCAACAAAACTTTATAAATGCACAAGTGATAAATGAAGTTGGTTAGAATTTTAATCTAACCGTTTTACCAAACTTACCTGATCTCCAACGTCTAATCCAAAAAGACTAAAAGATCACGAACAAAGTAAGTAACTTCATTCAAATAATTCGTGCATTACATTATTGCTTTTTTGGAGAAAAAAAGTTGGACACATATACACTTGTTCTATAAATTTAGTGAAATAGATAACACGATTGCAAGCACTATCCATCCCACTAGGAAGTACCCAACCAGTCTGGTTGGTCCAACATCTTCTGGTTCCTGCCATGAAAAATGAAAATATTTTTAAGAAAATGAATAGTAATTAGTTTCATAACATCTAATTATAAAGGATAATATATCTGCCCAGCCAACTAGAAAAAGTTTTTTTTTTCAAGCTAGTTATGTTGAACCGCTTTTTCAGAAATCTACTCTCAGTTGTAGTGAGTTTGGTAATATGAGTGAAGAAGAGTATTGTCACCTTATTGCCCCTTTCACGGAGGAAGAGGAGGTGAAAGAAGAAGTGCAAAGATGTGATGGGAATAAAGCATACGGCCTGATGGTTTCAATCTTAATTTCATAAAAAAATGTTGGGAGGTGGTGAATGAGGACATCCTGGTTTCTATGAGGAGTTCTCCAAAAGGAGAGTCCTCAAGATTTAAAGGAGTATAGCCCGCTTTGCCTCATTAGGTGCATCTATAAAATTTTGGCTATCCCTGTCAACCAGTGTTTCTTTTTGGTCGACTGATTTTGGATGGGGAGTTGGTTGTCAATGAACTGGTAGATCTAGCAAAGAGAAGAAAGGTAGAATGTATGCTATTTAAAGTCAATTTTGAAAAGGCTTATGATTCTATCTCTTGGGGTTTTCTCAAATACATGTTGGGTCATATGGGCTTTGGTTCAGTTTTGATTAATTGGATTAGAGCTTGTTTACACAACTGTTCGATGTTTGTTCTTGTCAACAGGAGTCAAACCGATGATTTTCAGATGCATATGGGTATTAAACAAAGGGATCCCTTATCTCCTTTCCTTTTTCTCATTGTTGCTGGGATTAACCGAGATGGTTCAGAAAGCGGTGTGTGAAGGTTGTTTTTCTGAGTTTAAGGTTCATACCAGTGTCAGCTTTTCGTTGCTCCAATTCGCAGATGATACTATTTGGTTAGCAATGGCTCTTGGGATAATTTATGGTGTATAAAGGCTATTTTAAAAATCTGTGAACTTAACTCGGGGTTGAAGGTGAATGTTCACAAGAGTTGTTTTAAGGCATTAATTTGAAAGATGATCTTCTGTAGGCGGATGCAACTTTCTTGTCTTGCAGCTAGGCTGCAATTCCGTTTAGATTTCTGAGTATTATGGTGGAAGCCAATACTAGAAGAAGATATATTTGGGTGTCGATTATTGATAAGGTGAGGAAGAGGTTTTCGTCGTGGAGTAGACTTTTTTTGTTGTTGGGAAAGTTTCCAACTCGTGATGTTCTTATTTCTAATGGTATTATCAAGGACCCTCATGGGTTGTGGTTCCCCCTTTGTTTTGAGCAGGACCCTCATGGTATTATCAAGGACCCTCTTATTTCCAAATTCTTTTCAGAGCTTAAGTCTTTAATTCACAGGTGGATGTTAACCATGTTGAGCCTATAACCTGTAGTTGGTTCATAAGCATAGAATGTCACAATTCTGCTTTAAGTTATCTGATTGGTGGAGAAGTCTCTTGTATGTCTGAATTCGATTTAATTGGCTTTTTGCCTCGCTTTTGGTGGGAGGTACCCTTTTTTCTCATTGAGTATTTTTCCCATGAGGTTCTGGCTCAAAGAGGTTTTAATGATACCCATATGTAAAGGTTGGGGTACCCATATTTTTGGTTACAAAGGAAAAAAAAAGAGCCCTACAACCTTACAAAAGAAACACCCCTTGTATCCTTAGAAAGCAAGGGTTCTAAATTGCTAGGAGGAACATCTAAAATAATCAAAGGATCCGTTCCTTGAGCACCTTGTTTAGCCATGAATATGCACTAAGGTTGGGGTATCCCTAATTTTTCCTTTAACATAATATTTTGCTTATATAAAAAAACTAGTTTTTATTCTTGAAAAAAGATAATCTCTTAATAAATTTTATTTCTTTCAAGATACATAATTTTAGAGTTAAAACTTAAAAGTATATATTTTTTTTATCAAAGCAAACTTATAGCATTTCATTTATAATTAAAGAGTCAATATAAGTAGAAATATAATAAAAAACGTGGAGCTAGCATAAGAACTTAAAATTATTTTTGTTTTATTTTCATATGAATTTTAAATGATTTTTTAATGAATTAGTATTATTATTTTTCTTCTTTTTTTCTTGTTAAAGTTTCCATCCAGTTAGTTTTGATGAGGTACAGGTACCTACCTGGGGTGGAGGATCTCCTGTTTGGAGGACTGAAACATCAACCTCGAATGGCCAAACGTATTTATTCTCTGTTCTAGCCAAGCTCCAGTCATACAATCTTCGTTCATCTTCAG
Source organism: Oxytropis ochrocephala (assembly GCA_020916435.1). Taxonomy (NCBI): domain Eukaryota; kingdom Viridiplantae; phylum Streptophyta; class Magnoliopsida; order Fabales; family Fabaceae; genus Oxytropis; species Oxytropis ochrocephala. The sequence continues at coordinate 7,876,016 of CM037089.1, forward strand.
ACGACAAAATGGTGTATGATTCCTATAGAAAGAAAAAAAGGTTAACCAAAGCAATTCAAATATGAATAAAAAAAAACATAGTATTTACTAACTTTGAGAAGTTCCAATTTCTTGTTGAGTTGGTCTTCCTCTAAACCCTGACCCTCCAATTCTCGAACCTTGTTATTATAAGCAACCGTTACCTGTTAAGGTGTAAAGAGGTGAAGAGAAACACAGTTCAAAAAATTAGTACTACGTAATTAGTTGAAAACAAAGGTGGTATGGTTTCTGACCATGTCATAGGGACATCCTCTGGGAATGTTGAGTCTACCATAATGATCTACGTCTGTAATTGCTGCATTCTAAACCATATATCTTTATCAATTATTAAATTCAGTTTTACAAACTTCATAATTCAATTTACAATTACAAAACTTACGTATGCCACGGAGAGCTCTTTCGACGTTGAGGATAGAAATTAAAGATGATGATTCTTTTGGAACTTCAATGGAATTCTCTGAATCTACCTCTGTGTTAGTGGTCCCATCACTGGAGCTTCTAATGGATAATAATCCGGGGTTTCACGGCTAAAACGATGGTAGTTGAGAATCCAAATTTGGGTGATTGAGTGGTTGGAATGTTCTTACTTGGAATGCATATTGTGGAGGACAAGGCCATTGGATTGCCTTGGGTATATGTTTTCCGTCGTTGGTCTGGGTTATGTTTTTAGTGGATCATTGTCAAATGAAATATGCGTGGGATAAGGCAACGGATCTTTGCCATAAGTGTATTATCTGAAGGTTCCGACGATAATGTTACACTATTGTTTAAATAACTAATGAGAGCGCATCTAATCAACTGAGTCGTTGTAGTATAGTGGTAAGTATTCCCGCCTGTCACGCGGGTGACCCGGGTTCGATCCCCGGCAACGGCGATATTTTTTATTTCTTTTAACATTTTGATTTCTGTTATCCGTTCCTAACGCGGCGTCGTTTTTCATTTCGGTGTTTTCATTTTGAGTTAATTACTGCATAATTCTTTCACAATTGCTTAGCGTGGTTTTTTTGTTGTTGCTGATTTACACTGAATTAGGAATTAATATAGTGAAACTGATGATGCCCCACCCCTCTGCTCTGTCTCATAAAATGCATGAGATAGTTTATATTGTCGTCCGCTTTCCTTTCTTGATGAAGTGTATATGCATCACAATTGATTTACATTTGCATTCTTTAATTTTTCTTTACACCTTTCTTCCATTTTTGGTTAATGTAGAGATACCAAATACTATGAGTATTTCTGTTGATTCAACTTACACAATCGCCAATGAAACACAGACCAAACACAGACCAATGATTCACCCTTCATTGGCAATTGTAAATCAATTATCGACTGTTGAAATACAGATACCAAATACACGTTGATTCAACTTAAAAATGCTCCATCATCAGCTATGTAATCACGTGATGAAGATATATGTAGACAAGAAATACACTATAGATTGTAGATTTTCCAACAAGTATACTGAGTCCCATGCCAAAAATCCATAATTGATTTTTGAGTGTTAGTACAACTGACCCAATTACAACTCTTGAGCTACATAAAAGATGAGGCAAGAAATCAAGGCCTTGTGTTGGTGATCCTTTGAATTTCAGTCACATAATTCATATGATAGCTTAATAATGCTGGTTTGGTGGGAAATTCCTGAATGAAGAATTGAGTTGCTAGATTGTATAACTAATTTCAAACCTTGTACTAGTAATATAGACCAATTTGCCAACAAATCTTCAATAACTAGTGGGATCATATCATGGTATTTATTTACACTTGGGTGGATTTAACTATAGGTGCAGGAACTGGTTTGGCTAAGAGAGCCATATCAAAATCAAAATCCATAGCATACCTGTGTTGTGCAAAAATGGTGATAGTAGCCTTGGATAAAGTAATAATTTTGAAAATCATTGCCTACAACTAGCTAGTTTCAGACCATATGTAGAGATATTATAAGCTCATAGACTTGGTTTGATTTTCTGGAATTAATAATACTCATGTCTAGTCTAGTTGTTGAAAGTAGTCAATGCATGTGGTTCATTTATATAAAACCTTTGGCAACTAGCCTTCTTTTTGAGTGTGTCCAGTGCTTCAGAGTTCGGATCAACAATTATTCATGGGCGCAGATGAAATGGACAAAAGAATCAACCATTATTCATTCGCGACTGGTTCTAGTTATCTACCACCATGAACACGACTCTATCGCGATCGTAAGTACAATTCAATGAATATCAATATCCTCACTTAAATGTATAAGATCTTGATCTTGAAACCAAAGTCATCTTTCCATTTCTTGATATGGCAACGCTTAATTGTTTCAGATAATAATTTGGTTCACTATAATTAAGTTGGGTTCATTTGAATGCTTGTCAATTTAGTCCCTAAACTAATCATCTCTCATATATTTAGTCTATAAAATTTGTGGAATCCGTCAAATTACTAATGTGATGAATTTCACTAAATTTTAAAGACTAATGAACCATATTTCACAAATTTTATGAACTACTTAATAAGGTTTAGGGGCTAAATAAAAGAGAAATAGTTAATTTATGCACCAAATTGAAGGTTTCTTCTTCATATTATAGTTCATTTTAGTTTGTAATAACAGACAATCCGCGAGGTCTTTCTGTATGACAGACAGAAAATCCTTAGCAGTAGCAGCAAACATTAACAATTCGAAATATGGAGTTTGAGTAATACTACTACAATTTACAAAAATAAGAAGAACGAGGAGAATAAAAGATACGGTGCAGCTGGAATTTACTATTTAGTAAATGTATTAATGTAACAACCAGTTGCTTAAACATACATAAAAACAGAAAGGGAAAACAATGAAAAGTACACAAGATTTAAGAGCTTTTTCCTTTCACTCATACATAGCATGCATACCTTTCTTAAGTTCTCCTAACTGGATCAAAGTTAGAAACTCCAATAACAGCTCCAAATATGGCAGTTAACACAGCCCCACCTGCAAAAATGCTGAGTAAGAAGTTCTTAAGAGATGGAGAGAGATCAGATCCAGCTGCGTGAGCCACATCAGGTATCACCATAGAGGCTGTCAAGGAAGCTGCTGTCAGACCTGTCACTACCTTTTCCTTCAAAGATGCATTGATTCCAATTTTGGATTTTGACTGTACCTTTGTAAACACAGTTTTCTTTGGTAATGGCATGAAAGGGATTCCTGAGGATGGTTTGGTCAACCCTTTTGGGGTAGCAGAGCTTACTGGTAAAGCCATTGTAGCAGAAGCAGAAGCCATTTTTGGTGTTTGTTTTGATTTTCTTGTGTTTACCTGGCTTGTAGACTCTTCTAAGCTTAGATACTCAGTTAAGGTAATGTAATGGCCACAATAAGATGAGTTAAGATGAGGTGCAAAGTGGAGATTTTTTAGATGAAGTGGCACTTTTGGTTATCCTATGTGGAACATTCTCTACCGGGTATTTGTAGGATAAGGTTATCATCTTTTGAGATTTGGAAGTTGAAGGGGGACCATACAGATTAAACTTACACTTCAGTTAATCTTATGCTTACCTTAAGATGTTTACTATGAGTTTTTCATTTTTTGAGTTATGGAACTTACTGAGTGTAAGTGTTTTTGTTTTAGTATGCAGACCGAGTGACAAATATCACTCAAACTCACACACAAAGTAGAGATATCCCGAGTTTGAAGCCGGATAACCACGGAAAATATTCAGCCTAACAACTAGTTGTGCTAGGCCTTACAAATTTAGTGTACGTGTTTGTGTGTTTATTTTAATAAAAAAAAATTAATTAAAGTGAGAAAATGGGGAAAAATTAAGTTGACTCAAAGCTAAAAATAAGATCTCTTTCATGTTCAGTTACAGTAAGCCCTTCATTTTGGGCCTCAGATCTATTTCATTTACTATATAATAACCTTTGCAAGAAACAAAAAAGAGAGGAAATACAATTATGTTCCATGACAGAAAAAGAGAAGCTAAACCTCCATACAACAAAACATGAGAAACAAGAGAAAAGTTCTGATGGTATTTGACAGACCAAACAAACACAAGGGGCATCAATGGAATGTACTGGTATTTGGTTCTATTCTATCTGTCTGAGATGAACACTTTGAGGAAGAAGATTGTATCTAATATTTAGCTCTTCAAATATTTTCTTTAGTTCCATCACAAGTTCACTTCTCCTTTTGGTCTTCTCACCAAATTCTTGAAAGTTCATTGTGTGAGTAATAATAAGACCCATCTTAATCTTATTTACATCCTCAATCTCCTTCACTACTAAGCCCATAGTAGGATGCCAGTATTGTGGATTTCTCTCCAAGTACCTGATTTTAAACAAAAAAAGGCATTAGAACAAAGAAAAGTATAGAAATCTACTAGAGACAGCAATAAAAATAGTTACAATTTGGTGGTAAAATTTCTGTCATTAGCTTACCTCTGTATTTTTTCCTTAAGTGCCCCGATTTTCTCAGCTGGCGTCATAAAATCGATCGAGAACTCCACCTTGTCACCCATATTTGGACTTCTGTAATAATTACTAATTGGTTTTGTGGCCAGGACCGAGTTTGGATAGTACACCTTTTCATTATTAAGCTTCAAGAATACTGTTGTCAATATATTCATTTCTTCAACCAATAGCTGTCAGTTAAATGGAAGGCATTAATAAGAAAATCTCAAACAATGAAATTAAATTTGGCTGTTGTGAATTACCTCAACACCGTCTATAACACATCGATCACCAACGTCAAATGGATGCATTACAAACACGAAAATGATAGCTTCAAATATATTCTTGCATGTGTTCCCAAACATGAAAGCTGCAAGTACTAGCTGTGATGAGAGGAATACAAGTACTTTTGTTGTTGCGATCTCCATTAGAAGAAGCCACACTACTATCGTCACCACTACTAGGATCCCAGTCACGAGCTTGTTTAATTGTTTTACAGCTGTTTTCGTGTCGCTTAAGGCGTGCGCCAGTGCTTTACGATCTTGATATACCTTCAACTGAAAGAAGTAGAGTTAAACCTTTGCTATCCAAACAAAATTTTAATCCTTCATTGAATCATTACAATTACAAATTTTTAAAGAAAATGGAAGACCTTACCACCCAATCTGTTAGTGACTTTCGTGTAATTAGCCCCATCTCGGCTTGAACCACTAGCGGAAATACAAGTCGCACTTCTTCCTTAATCATAAACCTCCGAAGCTCGTCCTCGACAATGTGACTATTCATAATGAGAAAAAATTTTAGCATCAACAATAATAGAAAATATCAAAACAAGCAACTACAAGTTATAGTGAGTATAATCTTACGTGCAACCGGGGCCACCGACATTGCTGAAAATGTAAAATGCAGCAGCAATTGCTTCCATCTCATTAGTAATTTCTTTATCAGTTTGTTCATTCTCTGCATCATAAAAACTTTCATCTAACGAATTAGAGATCGTGGACAGTCTTGAATTTGTCACAGCATCTACCAAAATCTTCATAGTCCACGCGGAAACTTTCTCCTGCTTCATCTTATGAAACTTCGCCATATCGATAACCTCTTTTTTTGTGCCACCTTTACCAGTTGTACTCCTGAAACTAAAATGACCTACGCTTTGAGATCCCCCAATTTTCTCAGCCTCTTCCATAAGTGGAGGCCCAGAGAGAGTCTGCAGAACATATTGATGAAATATCGATTCTTGAATCCGATCAAAGAAAGATTTGACGTGGAAACTCGATGCCAAAATCTTCAACAACAATGTCTTTATGACCCACAAGAAAGCTCCAATGAGAAGAGAAACAAGAGTCCAGGTTACACCATCCAAAATTTTCGCGGCCAGTTTAGACCGCTGGACCCCGCGATTGATAAACAACACCCATGTGAGGAGAACCAAAGCAATCCAAATGAAGACCTGAACACATTTCTTAAGTCCATGGACAAAATATAGCACTTTTTTCCTCAACAAGAAGTTCATTTCAATCAAGAAAACAACAATGTGCATGAACCATTTAGTAACCAACATGCCACAAAAGGTCACCATCACAAGCACACACCATCTCCAAAGCCCTAAACCCCAAATCTTAGTCCTTTTAACTTCTTCAACAGTTAAACTAGCCAGTAAACTACCCAAAATGCACACAAATACAAAAATTTCGATCAAAATCTTAGTCGTGAGTCTCCTACGCTTGCCTTTACTAAATTCAACTTTCTTATAAATGATTTCATCAGGATCCTCACCAGCAGGACCTGGAGATGCCATCAAAGGTGTCTTGGGAGTAATAACAGAAGTTATTGAAATGGTTCTATTAACCATCCCAGATTTGTTATTAGGTGATTTGTTAAATGGTGAACTACCACCTAACTGTTCTTGTAAAGTTGAAGAACCACCATTCTCATCTAAAACAGTACTATCAATAATATATGGTTGTTCACCAAACCTTGATTTGGGTTTGGAAAACACTGACCTTGAAAATGATTTTCTTGGTGTGAGACTTGTTGGAACTTTTGGAGGCTTATTTGGACTTGAAATGAACTTTATCTCAGGAGAAGCACAGCTCAAAGGTGGTGACTTTGCAAAAAAATCATTGCGGTTATGAGGTGAAGATTCAAAACCCTTCAAATCATGATCATAGGTTCTCTCTCCACCTTCATTTGGAATCGCCACCATCACTTCTCTTTTCTTCTCTGTCATGCTTACTTCGCCACCTTGAAGTTGATGCTTACCACCATGACCATCCATTCATAAACCTAACCGTATGATAAAAATAGAAACTTGCAGAAGTTAATGAACTTACTTTGCCATCAAAATCAAACCTTTTTTACTTCAATGAACAATATTTAAGAGAAATAAAAATAAAAGACAATGGGGCTAGTTCAGAGTTATCTTGACAGAGAGTAGTTAAATAAAGTAATAAAGAGATGAAAGTGTAAGTAGTTGTGCATTCGAACAAACAGTTGGTGACAAAGTTAGCTAGCTGGCAATGGTTATTAAAAAATAAAATGGTTAATTTACTGGGAATAAATTTAGTAAGCATTTTGATATTGATCTTGATTGAAGGAATAAGGGTGGCTAAGCTTACATGTATGTGAGTCAACAAGAGGGCGATGGGGAAGCAGAGATTAATGTGTATTTCATTTCAAGAAAATGATTACTAGGAATCAATCTAGTGACTATGTTGATTTTGATCTTGATCTTGATAGGAGGATATAAGGGTAATTATGCATGCTTACTTGTTATTTGATGTGTGTGAGGAGTCAACAAGAATGGCGATGGTTGTTGAGTTGGAATTGGGGGTAGGCAGCTGAAAGTGGAAGCCAAATCTTAGAGCAGGAAATGTTGTTGATGAAGACGGATTAACTTCTCTAAACAACATACATAGTACATGTCTATTTCAACTAAAATGTTTTTTTTGACTAAATTTCAACAAAAATGTACTAACATGTGTATCCTGATTCATATAAAAATAAAAATAATAAATAGTCATTTTGGTCCCCAAAAGTGTAACTCGCTGTCAATTTAGTCTCTGAATCGAGTGAAAATGCAAAATGGTCCCTGAAAGTGCAATCCGTCTATCACGTTAGTCCTAAGATTAACGCGGCGTTGTTAACTCCGTTAATTCATGAGTTCATCGTCGGTTTAGTCCCTGAAAGATGTCACTTACTGTCAGTTTGGTTCCTGAAACATATACGTGAATTCATTTTAGTCCCTCGAATCTTAAGTTACTTCAACAAAATTTTAAACCAGAATTTACTAGCCTTGTCTCAATTTATGCATTGGCTTTGCTAAGATAGTTAACACCTTGCAGCTGTGTCATATTCTCTTTTACTTTGATTTGTTACCATCATTAATCATTAGGAGTGTTTATTGATTCCATCCGAATCAAATCACTTCATATTTTGAATATCCTAAAATCAATTTCTAAAATCAAAGTCAGTCCCTAATTTGTCAAAATTAAATATGATGTGGAGTTCTATTAACTTATGTGGCAAGCCACATTGGAATGCCACATTATAGTTTTTATATTTTAAAAATATTATTTTTATCTATGAAATAAATAAAATAAAATTCATTGTAAACAAAGAGGAATTAAAATTAATAACCGTAATTTATTAAGTTATGCAGAAGTGGAAGTTTTCGAATTAACATAAAAAATTACAATTGCTATCTAATTTCAATATAGATCAATGATTATACAAAGTTATGTTGATTGGTTTTATTAGAGCAAATAATGTCACCCTTAACCATCGATTTTCCAATTACAATAGATCTGTGTAGTCCATGAGTCTATTGGCGTCCTTAATCAGCCATTTTAAAATTTTGATGAAGTAACTTAAGATTCGAGGGACTAAAACAAATACACGTATATGTTTCAGGGACCAAACTAACAGTAAGTGACATCTTTCAGGGACTAAACTGACAGTAACAGATGGATTAACGGAGTTAACAATGCACATTGACGGGAGGAACTAACGTGACGGACGGATTACACTTTCAGGGACCATTTTGCATTTTTGCTTTATTCAGGGACCAAATTGACAGCGAGTTACACTTTCAGGGACCAAAATAACTATTTACCCAAATAACAAATAATATTATAGTGATCCAATATATTGTATTATATACGTACGTTTTATTAATTAAAATTTATTATTATTTTGTTAATTTTTCAATCGATGTACTTAATGTACTAGATGAATCTTATTTTAATTTTTTTTGTAATAAATTCTGTGTTATTTTATTTCTTCTGATAATCGAGATTCGATACGAGGAGGCAAATCTAAAATTAAATAAAGAAGTGAGGGAGAAGTAGCAAAGAACCGAGAAACTTCGGTTGTGGAACCCAAGAAAGTAAGGAAGACCCACAAGCAGAAGCAAAGAACACTCATGGAATGGAATGAAATAATATATAATATATAGTATACGGATAATCTATGGGTACGTCTGTTTACTGACCCTAGTACAACCAATAATCCTTTTACACTGTTTTTACAGATTTATATTGAGCTTTATGGATTTAAATTGAGCTTTATATTAAAACTTTATAAAATTATTTAGTTACTTATATGAATTTTTTTATAATTTAAAATTCTCTATTTTAATAGAGTTAACTTTCAAAATTATATATGTGTGGAAAATACGCGTAACCAAATAAAAAAATAGTTTCAAATTTATACGAAATTCGTTTCAAAACTTATTTAAATTCTTAAACAATTTCAGTAATTTGAAAAATTAAAAAATATAATAGGTTGATTTGAAGCCTAAATTCATCACTCAACTTAGATCTATATAGCTTTGTAATGTGTCTTATAAATGCATTATTTGAAGGATTTCTCCTTTGGTTGGGTTGGTGGATCTCTCTCTTCTAAACTAGCTTCATTTCTTGAATAAATATCCATGAAATATCATAAAATTATTGTGCATGATTGATCTGCTTAATTTATAAGGAGAATGAAAATGGGTAATGAAGGGGAAGGGTTTATTTCAATCAAATTTGACATTGGTTTTCCTAGTGTTCCTAACTGGGCCGACCAACATCAATATAAGCTCGGCCAACATAACTCACTCGAAAAATAAGAAGAAGCTCACCTCATCTCCCTGATCGATGGGCTCCCTATGCTTAGTTGGCTCTTAACATCCCGCAGTCACAGGGTGTGGCTATAACGCTTAACCGCATTAAATGTAATTCTTTAATCCACGCATGTCTGTCCCATAACGGACGCAATGGCCAGGGTTGAGATCCTCTCAGTTTTTCAAAAGAAATGGAGATATTCATTACCTAAGTTTAGAATGTATTAATACACACATTCATAAAATAGAATATATATACATTAGGCATTTTTATATTTTATACACTCAAAACTTAGGTAATGGACCATCCAGTTGCATATGGCACAATGGTCGATTCTTTTTGCATACAACTGTAGGTCCCAGGTTTGAATTTGAATCTCTCTTGTCGTTGTTTTGGATATTTTTATTGATTATTATATGGAAATTCAAAATGAAAAAGCAAAACAGTCATCTGCTTGATTCAAACTTGTGACCATGAAGGCTATGACCGCATCATCTTATAAAAACAGACCAACATGTCGTTTGTGAAAAGATGTGAATGATAACAGTATATAACCATTTTTATTCGCGGAAACTCTTTTTGAAGAGTTGTTTACCTTCGATAAAAAGACATGTAATTCTCTATAAATAGATATATTACAACAATTAATTTCTCCCAAGTATAAATTCCAACCATTTTCTTATTTTAATTAATCTATTTGCTTATTTAGTGCACAAGAGTTGGTACAAAGACTTTATTATGTAAACTATCATTGACCGATAAGCTTGGAGGGATCGGAGTGTGCAATTCACTTCAAAGATTCCAAAGTATCCTGAAGGAGATTTGCGAGTTTGCCCATTTTCATCTGGTGGGGTCGTATCGAACCTAAAACTTAGTATTTACGCACACATTTTAAAATTTATTTGTCAAACTATCTTCATGTTCTTCTTTTTCTCGTTAAAGTATTTGCAGTGGTGCTCCACACACACACAAGATTCAACAAAAGAACCATGAAAGCAATTTTATCTAAATGAAATATCTAGGGTTGGAGACTTCATCATTTTTACCTATTCTTTTAATGACATTCCAATGTCTTCATTTCAAGAAATAGAATTTTATTTCTCATATTAAAAATGCAATACATTTTTTATCACAAAATAATTCATTTCATGTTGTTATAACCATTAAATTAACTCAATAATATCACATCAACATAAGAATTAATGTTTGATAATTATCTATTTTTAGTGAAAAAATAATGTATTTGATGATTTTAAAAAGTTATTTTAAACATTGAAGACCTTCTTGACATAGCTTTTGAGGCTACCATTAATTGTAACAAATTAGGATGGTCGAATGGATGGATTTTCATCCCAGCAAAGGCATACTAGGTCGATCAGTTCTCCTATTTGGTCACCATCATCCCTAGACGGAAGCATAGGTCACAACTTGCCCTCTGCAACTTCCATAGCAATTAATCTATAAAAAATTTGTAATACATATTACAAAAACAATTTTGCCCTAGTAATTAAATTAAGATCAAATTTACAAAACTGTAAATCATGGCAAAAAGAATCAACAAGATAAGGATTTATGATCAATGCACCTTGGCAGGACCATATTCTGTCTCAATGTAGGGGTATTTTCCTGTTAGAAGCTCATTTAATATGACACCAAAACTATATACATCACACTTTTCATCATAGGGCTCACACCGTATCACCTCTGGAGCCATATACATGTATATGTCCCTGAAACAAATAAATTAACGATGGTAATTAAAGCCGAAAAAATACAAATTTTCTCGAGTCTGACTTAAAGTACAATTAAAAAATTTCACAAGTATAATAAAAAATTTAAGTGTATTTTTTTGTTGGGTTTTGTTTTCGTACCCCCCTCAACATCACCCACACTCCCATAATATCCCAAACGGACAAAAATACCCCTGAAAATTTACCAAAATTACATGGTTTTGTTAAAAAAAAAAATTAAAAATTTCGGAATTACCTCTAAAAATTTGAATTACCTCAAAAAATAATGGAATTTGATTTTTACCTGTAATTAGAAAGATTTTCGGATTTACCTGTAATTAGAAAGATTTTGAATTACTCGTAAATGAGGTAATTCCGGTTCACATTTGTGAACGGAATTACCTATTTCGAGTAATTCAAAATTACAATTTTTTTTTATTTCGAACGAATAATTTAGGCTAAAAATCGGTTTTTGGACAACATACTCGGATCGTAATGAAACCACGACCATTAGAAGCGAAAAAATCAAGAATCAAGACTCCCTTAGAAGAGACTTCTTATGGGACAACAAATTTCAAAATCCCAAATTCCATCGTTTATTATTTTTTACGATTTTTTTAATTTTTCATAGTCTCCAAAAATCTTAAAAAATTTGTATAGCCTTATTTTGGTTTTGTTAGATTTTTAGTGGTGTTTTTATATTTTTTAGAGTAGTTTTGACTATTTTTAGTAGCCTTTTAGTAATAAAAATTAAAACAAATCGTATATATACAGCATCTAGCGTCCTGGATTGGCCCGAGATGCCCTAGATGTCGCTCATTCACCTACTTCACGTGCTTATTTTGGTCATTTTTAGACATTTTGGACCCATAGTTGTATTTGTACTCTATTTTATGTTGGTCATTTTATATATTTTGACGTATTGTTATTAAATCGTAAATCGTTCGGTATCATATTTCCAATAAAACGCGTTTAAATCTTAAGACCAAAATACAAACTTAAAAAAAAAAAATTACAAATTTTGGAATTACCTTTTTTAGAGGTAATTCCGAAATTTTTAATTTTTTTTGAACCGGAATTACCTTTTTTAGAGGTAATTCCGAAATTTTTAATTTTTTTTGAACTGGAATTACCTTATTTTGAGGTAATTCCGAAAATTTAATTTTTTTTTTTTAAAACGCAGGGGTATTATTGGCATTTTTAGGATTATGGGGGTGTGATAGGGAAGGAGGGGGTACGAAAACAAAAACCCTTTTTTGTTTGGTAAACTTACCTGTTTCTCCAGTGAGAGCCATTTCCCCATCCCTTAAGAATCGAGCATGTCCAAAATCAGCAACTCTAACATGCATGTCATCATCCATAAAAGGGTTTTTGTTTTGGTACCCCCACCCCATCCCCTCCCACCCCCACCCAATACCAAAAACCCCAAAATGCCCTTGAAAACTTAATTTTTTTTAAAAAAAATAAGAAAATTGTATATACCCCTTGAGTATGTATATACGATGGCTATTTTATGTCCAATCGTATATACGTATTCAAAGGGGTATATACGATGGGTTTTTAATTTTTTTTAATAATTTGTTTTAATTTTTATTACTAAAAGGTTACTAAAAATTCGTTAACTAGTCAAAACTACTCCAAAAAACTCCAAAAAATTATAAAAACACCACTAAAAATCTAACAAAACCAAAATAAGGCTATGCAAATTTTTTTAGATTTTTTGTAGACTATGAAAAATTAAAAAAAATCGTAAAAAATAGTAAACGATGGAATTTGGGATTTTGGTCGTAGTCCCGTAAGAAGTCCTTTCTACGGGAGTCTTGATTCTTGATTTTTTTCGCTTCTAATGGCTGTGGTTTCATTACGATCGGAGTATGTTGCCCGAAAACCGATTTTTTAGCCTAAATTATTCGTTCGATGTATAACATCGTCACGTTTTAACGAACTAACACAAAACCTATTTTCAGGACTTAATTAATTTTTATTTGACTCAAAAAAATTTAAAAAATACAATCGGGATCGTATATACACCTGAGGGGGGTATATATACGACCCTTTTTTTTGCCCATCGTATATACACCCCCCAAGGCGTATATACGATTAAGATGGGGGTGTGTCAATCGTATATACGCCTTGGGGGGTATATATACGATGGGCAAAAAAAAGGGTCGTATATACACCCCCCAAAGTCGTATATACGATTAAAGTGGGGGTGTGCCAATCGTATATACGCCTTGGGGGTGTATATACGATGGGCAAAAAGGGTCGATATATATACCCCTCGGTGTATATACGATTGGCCAAAAATTTAAAAAAATACGTTTTGTAAGGGCATTTTGGGGTTTTTTCGGTGTGGGTGGGGGTGGGAGGATGGGGTGGGGGTAAAAAAAACCCATGGGCTTCAAGTCACGGTGAATGACTTTGGGCTTTTGTTCATGGAGATATTGCAAAGCCTGGGCTATCTCTGAAGCCCTCATCACTCTTTCTTTTAGGGTTTTTTTTTTTGAACCCCACCCATTCCCCTAACACCCCACCCACCAGTGTGAAAATACCAAAATACCCACGACTCTTTACAAAATCACAATTTCTTTCACACAATTGGTCATACCTACGTTTGACCACCTTCACTCGCATATACGCCCGCCTTCGGACGTATATCGATCAGTAAATCAACCAATCGTATATACCCCACTGACCCTATATATACGATTTAACACTTTTTACTCACCGTATATACCCCTATTCAGCGTATATACGATTAGCGTAAATTCATCCAATCGTATATACCCCACTGGATTCTATATACGACGAAGAAAAAGTAAGCATCGTATATACACGTTTTTTGATGTAAATACGATGAGCAATTTTTTTTTTTTTTTCTAATTTTTTTTCTTCGCTTGCGGTGTCAGGTAGGCATGTAGGAGGCGTGAGGTCTCTCCGATCGAGAGAGATGGGGAGTCATCATTTGCCGAGTCACGAGGACTCGGAGGCATAATCGACTCCATGCTTCAAAGACGGAGACGAGACGAGCACGGCTGAGCGGTGAGTATGAGCACGAGGCGGTGAGTATCACTGAGCCGGCTCGATGATCGGCCCTGGAGCTTTCTATCTCGGGGATTACTGCGCAGCAGACGCAGCGGGAGGATTGACATAGGGGAGGCGGTTTCTCAAGATCATTCCCGGCCTACTCCTCGATATCATCCACAGTATCCCCAGTATGATCCCCAACCTCTTCATTACCATTCCCATCTCCCGTGTATAGAAGCAGCAATTTCAGTCGATGCTTATTACTCGAACGGTCCATGTCCGAGTATCATGAGTGCCTCAAGAAGATCGGGAGGAGCCTCTCAGCGATGATCGGGAGGAGCCTCGGGAGGAGCCTCACCTCTCTTTTCACCGACTTGGCGGATCATGTCTCAGATTCTATACTCATTGACGGTAAGTTTTGCATTTTTGCTTAAATAATTTATTTAAGTCACATAGTATGCACTTTTTGCTTACATTATTTATTTATTTTTATTTCGGAGTATCGTCGAGTTGTCAAAGTATGGGCTCATGGCAACAAAGTCCATACTAGACTCCATCTTCATTACGACGACCTACTACATGCACCATTGTGGTCGGGGACTCCAGATTGGCCCCACTTCTCCGGGCCGCCACGCCACATGAGACCATGAGTTCTTTGTCGGCTTTTATTGAGAGGTGGCACTCGGACACTTCGTCATTTCACTTGCCATTTGGTGAGATGGCGATCACTCTGGATGACGTCTTCGTCATTTGCACCTTCCCATCCGGGGAACTATGCCACTCCTCCCGCCTCACCGTTAGCTCGGAGTTTGCCACACGCACGAGACATATTTGGGTGTGTCACGGGTTGAGGTCGCTAACAACACCCCGTGGGGGTCCATATTACTGACTTCAAATGGTTGGAGCGGGTTTATGAGCGTAACTTGGAGGAGGGGTGACATCACGATTCTTTGCGAGGGCTTATCTCGCGCGCCCGACTTACAGTATCTTCACCACGAAGACCGAGATGTGCAGTGAGGCTAAGTGGTTGATCTACTGGATGATCCGAGTCCGAGAGGTTCTTGGAGGCTATGCATGGGGTGCAGTGCACTAGGCGCCATGTATGAGTCCTTGAACACTGCGTCTTCGAGGACTATGATAACTCTATTTTATATAGAGTATTTCATATGTTTAAACTTAGTATTTGCTCTCTTTCAAGTAATAATAAAGAGTTTATATAGTATTTAGTGTGATATATGATATCTTGAGTGATTTGAATGGATATAGTTAGTTATAGGCCATTTTGGATATATTGTGGTATGTTTGATGTTTTGTTCATGCGGTCTCATGTCGTCGCATCAATGCTCCTGACCGATCTCGCATCAATTCTCGCGCAACTTGGTGAATAAGCGGCACTGTTTCATATGCATCCACATGCAATGTGATGACCTCCTACTTGCTTCCCCGATGCCATCCAACAATGTATAGTAGGCGCCTACCATTCACACATAGCTATAGGCATAGCTTTGAAGAGTCATCAACATAGGGACACTTGTTCTAACACCATGGAACCACCCTATATGATTAAGTCAAAGATTGCAACATGGATAAACCTCCGGAAAGCAACTACGACTATCATCCACTCAAGATGACTTCAACATGAAGGAAGGAAGCACCTCACTTGAAGGCTATAAAAGGACCTCACATCTTCATTTGGAAATATATCACAATCCATAAGTTAGATCAAAATTTCAATATACATAGTTAGTTTTTATATTTTTAGAGGAAGAGGAAGGAATTGACAAATCCTCCTTTACTCATTTTCATAGTGTTTGTATAGTGCTAAGGAGTAATGCTAGTGCATTGCTAGAAGACTTCATATAAAGATTTTCAACATTTGTAACCTTACTCTTGTTGTTTCTCTTTAGTGAGTTCTATATATATAAACATGGTCTATTCGGTTTATATATATCTTGCAATGTCTCTTGTTAGCTAAACCTTTCTTAGTTGGAATGTTCTAATCATTTAATGAGCTTTTAAGTAAGTATGTTGCATGTATGTATGTTTGTACTTTAGTTCTTGCTTGATAATATTTTTATTACTTATTTTAAACTTGATCACTTAGAATAAGTATGAATTGTAAATGACCTGGACATGGCTTACAATTAAGAACTCAAGAACTAATATGGGTGAGTGTTTTACATAAAGAAAACTTTGTGAAAACCATGCTAAGTCCTAGACATAGGATAGTATAGTCCATAGGATAATTGTGGGTACTTAAAATACAAGAGTGAATTCACTTAAGCAAAGTGATACTTGTTAGGAGGCAAGATTGGCAATCGACACCCTTTCTTTCTCTTGCATAGAACAAGGATCATAAGATTTGGTAATGAAACTCGAAGAAAGTGACCAGAAAGGCACATAGCTAATGCAACAAAGATTCAAGTCTGTTGCATCACATCTTGCATCATACACTTTTAAGTAAATTACTTGATGAAGACATTCCAACTAGCTTTTCTCTTTTACACTATCAACATTCTTTACTTGCTTTCTTTCTAACTTAGTTGTGATCATCAAACAAAATCCAAAATTATTTTATTACTTTGTGACTTTGCACTATATTACTTTATATCATTTAAAAGTGAGTTTTTCAATCTCTGTGGGTTCGATCTTTTTACTACTTGTTTTTGGGCAGTGTATACTTGCACTCAAGTGTATGTGGCATATTCCACACACCAAGTTTTTGGCGCGTTGTCTGAGGGATTGAAGTAAATTCTTTTTAAAATTTCGATATTGAGTAATTTAGTGTTGTATATAAATTCAGTTTTTAGAGTTTACATCAACAACAAGACATGGTACTTAGTATATGTACTGAGAACTGTAAAGCAGAACTCAGAATATAGTTTAGATTTAGAAATAGAAAGAAAATTCGGGAGATTGCTAAGACTCCAAAAGCAGAATCAACAAGCCAAAGAACATGTCTTTCGGTGAAGAAACAAAGCTCGAGGCCACACTCGGTGAGAGGAGGCCTGGATCACTGACATGCTCTTGAAGAAGAAGTTCATAGAGAAAATCTCATCCACATGGATCACATAGGTATGATTAATGATAGAGATAGACCTATGAGGATTATGCTCATTTGATCATCAAAACATGCAAACTAGCATAAGCAGACCTCATATTGATGCCATGCATTTTGAATTTAAACCTATGATGTTTCAAATGCTTCAAACTATTGGTCAATTTGGAGGATCTCCTCATGAAGATCCTCATTTGCATTTAAGGCAATTTCTAGAAGTATGTAGTAATTTTATTTTACACGGTGTTAGTGAAAATGCATTTAGATTAAGGTTATTTCCATATTCTTTGAGAGATAGAGCCAAGGCTTGGCTAAATTCTTTAGAGCCTAACTCTATTCATTCATGGAATGAAATGGCTGAAAAGTTTTTAGGAAAATATTTCCCACCTATCAAAAATGCCAGGTTAAGAAATGATATTACATCTTTTAGACAAAAAGAGTTTGAATCTTTATTTGAAGCATGGGAAAGATGGAAGGAACTTTTAAGAAAATGTCCTCATCATGGTTTACCTGTTATTATTCAAATGGAAACATTTTATAATGGTTTAGAACCTCAAACTAGAATAATGCTTGATGCATCATCTGGTGGAGTGTTATTAAAATCATCATACAATGAAGCATGTGAATTAATTGATAGAATAGCGACTAATAGCTCTAGTTGGCCTCCTGAGAGGGTAAGTGCCCAAAAGAAACCATCAGGGGTGCATGAAATCAATGATATATCTGCCCTATCTGCTCAAGTAGCCACTCTAGCTAATTTGATGAAAAACTTCACTTCTGGCAATGCTACTGCATCTAATGCAGCTGCATCACCAGACAAAGACTGCATAAAGTGATGAACAAGTACCTCCGTGCACACCTAGTTGTGTGTCTTGTGGAGGAGGTCACTTGTATGAGGAGTGTTCTAGCAACCCTATCTCTGTAAATTATGTAGGTTATAATAGGAATAACAACCCTTATTCCAACACTTATAATCTGGTTGGAAAGATCGCCCAAATTTTAGATGGAACAACAACATTGCACTGCACCTAGAATCGCTCCAACTACACAAACCAACCCACCAGATTCCCGACTCAAACTAACCAAAGAAACTCTCAACCTACCACCGATAATTCTCTAGAAACCATGCTTAAAGCATTCATAGGTGAATCTAGAACTCGCTAGACAAACCCAAGATGCTTCCATCAAGAACTTAGAGAATCAAGTTGGTCGATTAGCCATGACTCTGTATCAAAGGCCACAAGGTGCCTTACCTTCAAATCTGAAGCTACACCTTCTCAAACCAAAGGAAAGGAGCAGGTTAAGGCTATTTCTTTGAGAAGTGGTAAGGATTTGGTAGAGTTAAGCGAGAAGGAAAGTGTAGAAAAGGAGAAAAACCAAAAATCAAAAGAAACCAATGCGAAGCATCTAAGTGCTCTGCATCACAAGAAGTTCAAAGTCCACTACCTAAGTTAGTACTGAATACCCTCCTCCTCCTTACCCTCAAAGACTGAAAAAAGCACATGAGGAGAAGCAGTTTGGTAAATTCCTAGAGGTACTAAAACAATTACACATCAATGTTCCCTTAGTAGAAGCCCTCCAACAAATGCCAAATTATGCAAATCCCCCCCAATCCATAAGTTAGATCAAAATTTCAATATACATAGTTAGTTTTTATATTTTTAGAGGAAGAGGAAGGAATTGACAAATCCTCCTTTACTCATTTTCATAGTGTTTGTATAGTGCTAAGGAGTAATGCTAGTGCATTGCTAGAAGACTTCATATAAAGATTTTCAACATTTGTAACCTTACTCTTGTTGTTTCTCTTTAGTGAGTTCTATATATATAAACATGGTCTATTCAGTTTATATATATCTTGCAATGTCTCTTGTTAGCTAAATATTTTTATAGTGCTAACAAAATCTAAGTTAGTACCTGAATACCCTCCTCCTCCTTACCCTCAAAGACTGAAAAAAGCACATGAGGAGAAGCAGTTTGGTAAATTCCTAGAGGTACTAAAACAATTACACATCAATGTTCCCTTAGTAGAAGCCCTCCAACAAATGCCAAATTATGCAAAATTTATGAAGGATGTGCTTACTAAGAGAAGAAGATTAGGTGAGTTTGAAAGCAGATTGCCATGATGAAGATTGTAGTTTGCTTATGCAAAATAAGATCCCTAGGAAATTGAAGGATCGGTAGTTTTACAATTCCATTTTCTATAGGAAAATCCTATCTTGGTAAAGCTTTATGTGATTTAGGTGCAAGCATCAACTTGATGCCTAAATCTATTTTTGACCCGATTAGAAATAGGAAATGCAAAACCAACCATCTGTGACAACTTCAATTAGGTGGCATGAATCAATAGCCTATCACGAAGGTATCATAGAAGACATCCTAGTTAAGGTAGACAAATTTGTATTCCCCTGTAGATTTTGTTATCCTTGACTTTGATGCAGATAAGGAAGTGCCTATTATCCTAGGAAGACCATTTTTAGCAAGTTGGTAAAACCATAATTGATGTGCGAGAAAGGTGAACTCACTATGAGAGTGAATGATCAAGAGATCAAATTCAATGTAATGAATGCTATGAAGTATCCTTCAGAGGAAACAGGAAGAGTGTTCATCCTTATTCTCTCTAGATCAATTGGTAGAAAAACAATTTTACAAGCGGTATGATCACTTAGCCAATGCGGATGCATTAGATGCAAATTTGCATTGCTAGATCTTGAAATACTAGAAAAGAGAATCGCCAATAGAAAACTCTTGTAAGGAAGTATGGGCTAGGACTTATGAACCACTCAATCTTGAGGATCCAACTCTCAAGAAGAACTTACCATCAATAGAACAACCTCCTAAGTTAGAATTGAAGATACTGCCTGAACACCTTAAATATGCATTCTTAGGAACAAATGAGACTTTACACTGTTATCATTGCTTACGATTTAACATCAAAAGCAGAGAGTGATCTCATTAGTACTCTCAAGAAGCATACCAAAGCTATAGGTTGGCAAATGGCAGATATCAAAGGAATTAGTCCTTCTATATGCATGCATGAGTCATTTTGGAAGAAAATTCCAAAAACAAACATAGAGAGTCAAAGAAGACTAAATCCTATCATGAAAGAGGTTGTGAAAAAGGAAATAATTAAGTGGCTAGATCTTTGGAATCATATACCCCATATCAGACGGTGCTTGGGTAAGCCCCTGTCCAATGTGTACCAAAGAAAGGGGGTGTGACGGTGATAGCCAATGAAAAGAATGAGTTGATACCAACAAGAAGCATCACACAGGTGGAGAATCAGTATGGATTACGAAAACTCAACAAAGCTACCAAAAAGGATCACTTTCCTTTACCATTCATAGACCAAATGCTAGATAGATTAGCGGGGAAAGAATTTTATTGTTTCCTAGATGGCTACTCAGCTATAATCAAATAGCCATTGAGCCTAAGGATCAACACAAAACCACCTTTACATGCCCTTATGGTACTTTTGCTTTTAGGAGAATGCCATTTGGCTTATGTAATGCACTGCTACATTCCAAAGATGCATGATGTCTATATTCTCGATTTCATTGAGCAATCAATGGAAGTATTCATGGATGATTTCTCTATCTTTGGAGAAACATTTCAAGTTTGCTTAACAAACTTGGAACAAATTCTCAAGAGATGTGAAGAAACAAATTTAGTTTTAAAGCTGGGAAAAGTGCCATTTCATGGTACAAGAAGGCATAGTGCTAGGACATAGGATTTCAAAGAAAGGTCTAGAGGTAGACAAAGCTAAAGTTGATGTCATTGAGAATCTACCACCACCCAATACAATTAAAGGTATCGGGAGCTTCTTAGGCCATCTTTGGTTTCTATAGAAGGTTTATCAAAGACTTTTCAAAAATCTCAAAACCATTATGCATGCTTTTGCAACATGATGTAGAATTTATCTTTGATAACTTTTGTATAGAAGCTTTTGACAAGCTTAAAAGGCATGGTGGTAAAGACCAATTATAGTAACTCCAGTTGGAGCAGGCCATTTGAATTAATGTGTGATGCTAGTGACTTTGCAAAGAGGAGCGATCTTAGGGCAAAGGTATGACAAAGTCTTTCATTCCATTTATTATGCTAGCAAGACATTAATTGAAGCTCAAGTAAACTACGATTCTGAGAAAAGGAATTATTAGTTGTGGTCTTTGCATTTGAAAAATTTAGATCATACTTAGTTGGCACTAAAATTATTGTCTATACCGATCACTCTGCCATTAAGTATCTAATTTCAAAGAAGGATGCAAAGCCAAGGCTAATAAGGTGGATTTTACTCCTACAAGAATTTGATCTAGAAATTAGAGACAAGAAAGAGTAGAAAACCAAGTAGCGGACCATTTATCAAGGATTGAAGGAGAATCACTTGGTACACAAGGAGAAGAAATCAAGGAGAGTTTTCCGGATGAGAAACTATTAGCAATCACGATCAATGCAAAACATGAAAGCGCATTTGCTATAAGCAATGCAGAGCATCAAATGCATCTGCACCATGGTTTCTTGATATTGTCAATTTCCTTGCAAGCAAAGCAAAGTAGTACCAGTGAGTATGACATATCAACAAAGGAGAAAGTTCTTCCACATGGTTAAACAATACTATTGGGATGATCCATTCCTTTACAAGATGTGCCCCGATCAATTAATAAGGAAATGCATACACGAAGAGGAGCAACAAGCGGAGCTTCGCATTGCCATTCGCACCTTATGGAGGACACTTTGGAAGCACTAGGACAAAGAAAGCTAAGGTATTACTGATGCAGTTATTTTTGGCCTACTTTATTTAAAGATTCATATTTATTGGTCATATAATTGTGATAAATGTCAAAGAGCAGAAATATTTCGATAAGCATGAAATGCCTAGAACAAATATTTTAGAAATTGAATTATTTGATGTTTGGGGCATGGATTTCATGGGACCTTTTCCACCCTCTTTTGGCAATTTATATATCTTAGTAGCTGTTGATTATGTATCCAAATGGGTAGAGGCAGTAGCATTACCTAATAATGATGCTAAATCAGTGAGTAAGTTTCTTCAAAGAAATATATTCACTAGATTTGGAACTCCTAGAGCTATCATTAATGATGAAGGTTCACACTTTTGCAATAAGATCATAGAAAACCTTCTAGCTAAGTATGGAGTTAAGCATAAGATAGCTACTGACCTACCATCCTCAAACTAGTGGACAAGCTGAATTATCCAATAGGGAAATTAAGAGAATGCTAGAAAAATGGTAAGTCCAAATAGGAAAGATTGGTCTTTACATTTGGATGATGCTTTATGGGCATATAGAACTGCATTCAAAACACCCTTAGGAATGTCCCCTTACAAATTAGTCTATGGAAAAGCATGCCATTTACCTGTAGAATTGGAAAACAAATCCTATTGGGCTATCAAAAAGCTCAATTTCAATTTGAACAAGGCAGGTAAAAAGAGAATGTTAGAGCTTGATGAGTTAGAAGAAATTAGGCAAACCTCTTATGAGAATGCTGAAATCTACAAAGCTAAGACTAAGAAATGGCATGACAAGAAAATTCTCGTAAGAGAATTGAAAGAAGGAGGACTAGTTCGCTATACAACTCTAAGTTGAAGCTATTTCTGGAAAACTAAGGTCAAGGTGGTCGGGACCATTTAAGTTGATAAAAGTTTATCCACATGGAGCAAAGAGACTTATTTGATAAATCCTCAAATCTGTCTTCAAGGTGAATGGTCGAGAGAGTTAAAATGTACTATGGTGAACATGTGGTGAAAGACAAAACCACCACTCATTTGCAAAATCTCTAAGTAAAAAGAGGTAGTCAGGCTGACAAGACTCTTAAAACAAGCGCTTAATGGGAGGCAACCCATTGTTTTTAATTATTTTTGTGCAATTTTATGTTTTTAGTTGTTTTGCAGAAATGCAGAAACTAATGCGGTGCATCAAGTGCACTGCATTGAGGAAAACGTGCCCTGCATCAGAAGATTATAAACTTGAAGAAAATTGGTTAAGTGTGAATCATAAGGCTTCAGGAAAATCAAAGGAGGATAAGTAAGATTAATGACACATTGGTAGCCAAAGCAAGACACTTGGCAAGATGCATGCGCAGCACGCAATGCTAACGGCTACCTAATAACTCCACTAACTTCCTCTTCACGAAACATAAAGCCTTCATTGTTACCAATTACCCTTCATTCGCAAACTCTCACAAATTCTCTCATCGAAACACAAATCAATCTTCTCATTCTCAATCCAATCTTTTCCAAAACACACAAGCAATCAAAAACCTAGAAATTCATTACAATGGTGAAGAAGCAATCAGCACAGAAATCATCAGGCAGGCAGGCCAAAACTCCCCAAAAAGAGAAGAAAGCCATGCATGCAGGATCATCATCATCAAGGAAAGGGAAAGCCAAAGAATCCTCAATCGAATCGATGACAATGTTCATCTGTGGAACATGCATCTAATGCCCGAGAGAGGGTATGATTTGAAGAAGGCAAGCCCATCATTCATGTCAACAAATGGCCAATCTCAATTGGGACCACTTTGTGCTACCACGAGGAGGCTACATTGAAGATTTGGTAAGAGAATTCTATCTTTGGCATCACACCACAAGAAGGAGCGAGAACATTCCTACACTTCCATGGTGAGAGGTAAACTTGTACACTTTCATGCCAAGAAATTGAATGAACATTATATGCTGAAATATAATGGGAATGAATTTGAAAATAGAGTGGCAAATGCCTTTAAGAAAGAAATGGAAGAAATAAGGAGTAGGATTGCTATACCGAGAGTCTGTTTGGGAAAAATTCACACCTAATGAGATTAAGCTTAGAAGTAACTATTTGGTAAATGCATTAGGTAATTGGCATCTGTTCATAGCTAATTCAATTTTGCCTACATCACATACATATGTTATGACCAAAGAGAGATTGATCTTGTTAGATACAATTCTCTCTCCGAAGGACATGTAGACATAGGTAGATTGATTGCTAGGAAATTCGGCATGTTCAAATAAGTCAAAGGGATTTGCTTTTCCCTTGTCTTATTCTTGAGCTATGCATGAAAGAAGGAGTCCCTATTATTTTGCTAATGAACAAAGAAAGTTTCCCCACAGTAATTTAAGTCTTTGAAGTGAAGGAAAAGTTGAGAAATGTAAGAGGCCTGCACACCTGCAATGCAAGAGCATTACATGCGTAAAGAGAAGGTCTGTCTGGAAATTTCAGAATGATCAACATGACTGGCTTCAATTGGTCTTTGACAAGATCTTTGATCTTGTGGGCCAAGTGAATGCCCCTGAATTCCCAAAATGGGTACTGAGAAGTGAAGGTGAAGAAGAAGAAGAGAAAGAAGTTGAAGAAGAAGGAAAAGGAAAGGAGAAGGTAGGAGAACCTAGCACCAAGAAGAAGGTGACTAGGAAACAATACAAAGTGCAGAAGAAGGTTGTGGTAGAACCTGTAGTTGAAGAATTGTATGATTCTGAATCTGAAGCTGAGAGTGAGGAATTGAAAGAAATGGATAAGGATTTAGAAGAAGAAGAGGAGGAAGAAAGTGATGAGGAAATTGATGAAGAAGAAGAGGAACAAGCTAGAGGTGTGATCTTAGAGGAGATTGCTAGGCAGAAATATGCCAAACAAACTTCTGCATCAACCCAACCAGGAACACCTATCACTTCACCAGTAACCAAATCACCCATCATCTCACCAAACCAAGAATCCTCCTCCATTCCAAAATCACCATTACCCTCCCTTAATGATCCACCGGTCCTATCACAATCACCACCACAAACAACCCCTCCACCACACCCTCCAAGAAAAGAAACACAAGAAACAACTCACGAACAACAACCAATCTCGAACAAACCCCTGTTATGCCAATGACCAAGCAGTACCTTCCACCCAAGCAATATTATTTCAAATGTTGTTTCGCTCTTGAAAAAGAGTTTGTGCGGGGAAAGAGAAGAAGAAGGACTCGACAAACAAGACAAAGAAGAAGAATCATCTGCAAAGGAGCACTGTTGCTCAATCTGTTGTAATGCAGAGTGATGCTCTGCATCACTTCTTTCACGCATCACAATGCACAACAATCGTGTGCATGATGAGGCAACAATCAAAATGGTTCGGAAGAAATGGCAAAACAGAAGAGGATGCTCTGCACAATACTCAAAAGTTCTTCAAGCAACCTGCGGGAAGGCAGCAAAATTAACACCAAAAAGGAAGAAAAGTGATTTAGTCAAGACCGATGCACTGCATCGATTCTGTAACCAATTCCCGCAGCTACACTGAAGTAGGAGGTGCATCTCGCACCTACTGAAGCAACACCTAGCAAGCCCAAGGAGAAGAAGCGGAAGGTGAAGCACACTCCTCCATCCAGCAAAGCACCGAATTAGGAGTGGAGCCAAGAAATGAGTATCATTTACATGTTTTCACCTACAACCGCTATATGCTTGTTTTGTTTTCGAACTATTTCCTGGTTGTACTAATCCTCTCCCCTATTTTGAACAAATGATTTTCTGCTTTTGAACAAATTGCGGTGAGGACACCGCAACCCCTTAAGTTTGGGGGATTTGCATGTTATGTTATGTTTTTATCTAATATGTTGTGTGTTTAAATTAAATGTTTTAGATAGTAAATATATATGTTTTAAATAGTTTTTGTTGTTTAAATATTAGATGTACTTAACAAAGTAGTATCTAAATATTTTTAGAAAAGATTAGTTTTTCAAAAATATGGTGAAAGCCCTATGGATGGAATTTCAATGATGAAAAAGAGAAAAAGAAGCCTTATTTCTTAGAAAAACCAAAATTATTTTCACTTCAACACTTCAAAGCGAGTTTGTGAAAAGAACCTTGCTATTTAAAAGATCAATCTGATGCAAGGAATTTTTGGTAAGCTTAGGTCAAAACAAAGCTTTACTAAAAAGAAAGAAGAGCTTAAAGAATTAAGTTTGGGGGTGTTTTATGAAAACAAAGGCTGAATTTCAAAAGTGTAAAGAGTAAACAATGTAGAAAAAGAAAAATGTGGACAAGCCATATCCTGAATCTTTTGAAACTATACCTGTGCCTAAGTACATGAATGCATCTGGAGGTCAAAGACTGTGCCATGCAAGAATAAATGTATCCGGAGGATAGTTCAATAAATCGAACTCGCAAGCAAAGTGCAAAGAAAAAATATATGCATCCGGAGGTCAAAGACACATGTACAAAGTGCATTTGCATCGGAGGTCGATGAGGAAGGTATGAGCTAGAAAAAAGAAAAAGCATTATCGGTCTGCAATTTGCATCAATGTAAAGCGTGATTTGAAGAAAAAAAAAACAAAATGCAGAAAAAAATCAATGCACAAAAACACTTCAAAGAAGTATTGCATTTGCACAAAAAGATCCACACAAAAAAATAGAAAATTGCATTGGCTCAAAAAGCTTTGAAAGATTCAATCAAGTCCTTTGATTTTAGAACTCCCCAACACTTGAGAAAATTTTGTGAGTCTAAACTCTCTTTTGAAAAATATTTTGGTGTGACCAAAGATGAACCAATCCTTTCAAAGGCTAGGAGGAAATTTTTTCACTTAGTCTTGGAACCAATCTCAACTCAGTGGGTTCACACACACACAAAAGAGTTTGAATAACTTTGGTGGTTTTGAAGAAATAAAGGCACAAGAAAAGTTGTTGATAAATGAAGTTCATAGGGAACTCCTCATGAAAATCCAAATCAAACTGATCTATCTTCTAGAAATTTTAGTTTTTATAGTTTGTCTTTGTCATTACTTGCGGACAAGCAATGGTTTAAGTTTGGGGGTGTGATAACTCTATTTTATATAGAGTATTTCATATGTTTAAACTTAGTATTTGCTCTCTTTCAAGTAATAATAAAGAGTTTATATAGTATTTAGTGTGATATATGATATCTTGAGTGATTTGAATGGATATAGTTAGTTATAGGCCATTTTGGATATATTGTGGTATGTTTGATGTTTTTGTTCGATGCTAGTCTCAATCATGTCGTGCATCAATGCTCCCGTGACCGATCCTGCATCAATTCTCGCAAGCAACTTGGTGAATAAGCACTGTTTCATATGCATCCACATGCAATGTGATGACCTCCTACTTGCTTCCCCGATGCCATCCAACAAATGTATAGTAGGCGCTACCATTCACACATAGCTATAGGCATAGCTTTGAAGAGTCATCAACATAGGGACACTTGTTCTAACACCATGGAACCACCCTATATGATTAAGTCAAAGATTGCAACATGGATAAACCTCACGGAAAGCAACTACAGCTATCATCCACTCAAGATGACTTCAACATGAAGGAAGGAAGCACCTCACTTGAAGGCTATAAAAGGACCTCACATCTTCATTTGGAAATATATCACAATCCATAAGTTAGATCAAAATTTCAATATACATAGTTAGTTTTTATATTTTTAGAGGAAGAGGAAGGAATTGACAAATCCTCCTTTACTCATTTTCATAGTGTTTGTATAGTGCTAAGGAGTAATGCTAGTGCATTGCTAGAAGACTTCATATAAAGATTTTCAACATTTGTAACCTTACTCTTGTTGTTTCTCTTTAGTGAGTTCTATATATATAAACATGGTCTATTCGGTTTATATATATCTTGCAATGTCTCTTGTTAGCTAAACCTTTCTTAGTTGGAATGTTCTAATCATTTAATGAGCTTTTAAGTAAGTATGTTGCATGTATGTATGTTTGTACTTTAGTTCTTGCTTGATAATATTTTTATTACTTATTTTAAACTTGATCACTTAGAATAAGTATGAATTGTAAATGACCAGACATGGCTTACAATTAAGAACTCAAGAACTAATATGGGTGAGTGTTTTACATAAAGAAAACTTTGTGAAAACCATGCTAAGTCCTAGACATAGGATAGTATAGTCCATAGGATAATTGTGGGTACTTAAAATACAAGAGTGAATTCACTTAAGCAAAGTGATACTTGTTAGGAGGCAAGATTGCATCGACACCCCTTTCTTTCTTGCATAGAACAAGGATCATAAGAGTCGGTAATGAAACTCGAAGAAAGTGACCGAAAGGCACATAGCTAATGCAACGAAGATTGATGCAATGTTGCATCACATCTTGCATCATACACTTTTAAGTAAATTACTTGATGAAGACATTCCAACTAGCTTTTCTCTTTTACACTATCAACATTCTTTACTTGCTTTCTTTCTAACTTAGTTGTGATCATCAAACAAAATCCAAAATTATTTTATTACTTTGTGACTTTGCACTATATTACTTTATATCATTTAAAAGTGAGTTTTTCAATCTCTGTGGGTTCGATCTTTTTACTACTTGTTTTTGGACAGTGTATACTTGCACTCAAGTGTATGTGGCATATTCCACACACCAGACTACGCAGCAGTGTGGAGGGTATGCTAGCCTATTTCAGGTATACATTTTAACTTCTTGTATTTTTGTTAAATCGCACTGACTTTTGGTAAATTATTGTGAATTAAATATGTTATTTATTTTTGCATTTCAGGCTTGGATTATGTGGTATTTCCCACGGATGGTGGATAGGTTGGCTGGTCATATCCCGGGTGCGGAGCCACCGGTGGCGCTCTGAGGAAGAAGAAGTCGACCACACCTCGGTGAGCCACTACAGGAGGATGCTTGATGAGATGAGGGCCGGAGGATGTCTGTGGCGGCCATTTGAGAGCACAGGTGATAGACTCTTTTGAGCGAGATCTCCCTATCTGAGGGCTTCATCGGTGGCTGATTTGAGTTGCTTACATGCCGAGCAGGTGCTGCGTCGGTTTGGGTACACGCAGATCATCCCACGTGACCTCTTAGTGGTCGTCCGAGTCATACCGATTGCGTGTTTGGGATCGCCCACTTCATGGCATCTGTGGAGGACATCCTGCGCGCACTACTCGGGTTGCTCGGAGGCCGGATCAGTCAGACGTAACTACTTAGAGTGGTACGTCAGGGCTTCTATCCCCGGACTATTACCGGCTCCACCATCACCACCATCACTAGAGCTCGACCTGGACACCTCCCCGAGATACGCCACGACGATCATGACCGGATTAGGGAGCTTGTGAGGGCTTGTAGAGAGAGGATTCGTGACGGCGACATCGCGCATGGCGCAAACCGGCGTGTCGGACAATCCATAGGATGGTGGGGATGGCAAAGACCGGATGACGTGGGTCTGGGAGCTTAGGCGACGGGGGCGAGGGCGAGGGGACGCCGTTAGGGATTTTTATTTGTTTTTTGATGTATTTGATATTATTTTGGCACTTTATTATATTATTAATTTTTTGGGATGTTTTATTTATTTTACGAGTTTCCATGAATTTTTGATTTCATTGATTCGATAAAACAAAGTTACACAAGCGATAAAACATAAACAACTTGAATAAAAATAGGCAGATAAAATGAAAATACAATAGAAACTACCGAAATTTGGTGGAGTTAATCGACGAAGGATCTCAATGACGGTCTTACGGTTTCTACGCATGCAGATGAATGTAACTCCTCCATTTAATTATTATATGAATGGACATCATGTCTCGGACGTCATCCTCATTTGTTGACATCCATGGTAGACCGATAAATACCTCCACTAGTCGTTTGGGTTTCCGATAAACGATACGAATTATCTCATGTTCGTCGTTCTCTGGTTGAACCATCTGCAGTAGTTTCTGCTTAAGAGCAGAAAATGATATATCCTGTTTTAACCTACACGAAACAACATCTCTCCCATCGAAACATATAACATCATCTTTCAAGATGATACCCTGATGATCAACAAACCCCATATTAGAATGAACAAGAGTGAGGGAAGAAGGCTCGTAGTATGACATTAGCGAAGCCTGCATCATCTTCACTTGTGATGTGTGAGAGAAGGAGGAAGTTGAATTTTTGGTGTGAAAATAGTGATGGTGGGAGTGAGTATTTATAGATGAGGTAAAAGATTATCAACCGTTGATTTTGGCGTGCAATCTACACCGTAGATCAACTTTGAAAGCGAAATCATGACCGTTAAATTTTTTTTTACAATTTTAAAAAAAAAAAATTTAAGACGCATCGTATATACACCACCAATCGTATATACTTCTTCAGGGCATATATACGATGCGTTAAAACTACGCATCGTATATATGTCCCAAATGACATATATACGATGCGTCTTTTTTTTTAAAAAAATAGATTACAAAGGGCATTTTGGGGATTTCAATTTGGGTGGGGGTGTTAGGGGAATGGGTGGGGGTACCAAAAAAAAACCCTTCTTTTAAAGGAGGAAGTGGGTACAATTCTTTCTCTGTACCTTTTTCCCGGGCCATACATCCACTCCTTTAGTGTTGTGTTCAAATACTCAGTAACCACCCTTGCATTATGAGGAGGTTCAAGGCATGCACCCAGAGGCGGATCTTAGTGGGAGCCGGGGGGTGCCACGGTACCCCCGGCTCCCATAAAGTTAATATATAAATATACTCAATATTGGAATATATAGAACCAAATGATGACTAAACAATAAAAGTTTTAGTAGCTGAGAAGTTAAGAGCATTATTGACGTATTTAGTGTCCCCAGTTCAATTCTTGTGATGACTGCATCTCTTTTTTGCAGTTATTTGTATATTTTTCTCAAAAATTAATATAAAAAATTGCATAAAGCAAGATTTGAACTCATGACATTAAAATTGACATAGATAACTTTGACCACTAAACCAAACAAACTATTACAATACATAGTTAATTTTTATTTATATATTTGTTACTATTTTGGCCCCCTCTAATTTTTTGGTCAAGATCCGCCACTGATGCACCCATTAGATTAAGCACAAAACGGTGTCGTTGCTTTGAGAGAGTTTCAACTTCTTGACCAAAGAACTCAACACCATTTGAATTTGTGTGGAAGAATTCAGTAGAAATGCGTTTAACTGCCACATCAAACCCTCTCCATGTTCCCCTGTGAATCTCTGCTGTGCTCCCTTGTCCTATTTTCTCTACCAACTCAATCTTCTCAAGATGATCATTTGTATTTTGTATATCATGTAGTAAGCTAGCTTGGTTAGTTAAATGTTGGTATTTATAATGACATTAATATAAATACACATAGAGTGTAGTTAAAGTACTTCTTTCTCTCTGGTCCTTATTATAAGAAAATTTTACAATTTTAGGTTCATTGAATAATCGATGTATCTAGTCTATAAAACTATAAAATTTTCTTATAACAGGAGCTGGAGGGAGTATATACTAACCTCGGTTGGATGAATATACCATCCATTCATTTTGGCTTGAGCAATGATGGCCTCTAGATTAGGGTGGTGGTGCACACACTACAAGAAACACGGTCATTAGCGAGGGAATTTTCGGTCGCTAACATGCCCAATTCCGTCGCTAATTGCCATTAGCGAGGGAATTAGCGAGGGACCAGTTCGGTCGCTAATTCCTCTCTCGCTAGTGGCATTTAGCGAGGAATTTGTGTCGATCGCTAATTAGCGAGGACCGATCCTCGCTAATTCCTCGCTAATCCGACAAAGACGCAACCCATCGATTGGCACGCTTATCAATTTGAATTTATTATTATTATTATTATTATTATTATTAGTAGTAGTAGTATTAGTAGTATTAGTATTATTATTATTATTACTACTACTACTGTTATTATTATTATTATTAGTATTATTATTATTATTATTATTATTATTATTATTATTGTTGTTGTTGTTGTTTGGATGTGGTGTGGTGGTGGTGGTGGTGTGGTGGTGGTGGTGGTGGTGTGGTGGTGGTGGTGGTGGTGGAAGAAAGACAGTGAGAGAAAGAGGTATGTGGTTGTGGTGGTGTGGAAGAAAGAGAGTGAGAGAGAGAGAGGTTGTGGTTGTGTGGTTGAAGAGAGAGAGGAGTGAGAGAGTGGTTGTGGTGTGTGGTGGGGCGTGGTGGTGGTGGTGGTGGTGGTGGTGGTTTTGTGAAGAAAGAGAGAGAGTAGAGGAAGAGGAAGAGGAGTGGGTATTGTGAAAGAATGGGTATTGTGAGTGGTGGTGGTGGTGGGTTAGAGTTTGTAGGTGAGAGAGAGAGAGAGAGAGAGAGAGAGTAGAGGAAGAGGAAGAGGAAGAGGAAGAGGAGAGGAGTGGGTATTGTGAAAGAATGAGAGAAGAGTGAGATAATGGGGTATTCGGTCAAAAAATAACTGGACATTAGCGAGGGACGTGCCAATTCCGTCGCTAACTGTCAGTCTGCATAGTCAGAGCAGTCTGCAGCTGTCAAATCAACCAGGACGTGCCAATTCCGTCGCTAATGTGACCATTAGCGAGGGACCTACAATTCCGTCGCTAATGTCAGTTTTTTGCGAGGGACAAATATTCCCTCGCTAATTCCGTCGCTAATTCGCGTTTTTTTTGTAGTGACATGATTGAGATCAGTTCGAGGACTGTTGATGATGGAAATGACATTGTACAAAGAGAGAGGAGATCGTTGGAGTTTGCCTTTGGAATTGGCAATGCGGTCCAATATTCCATTCTCTTGAGCTATGTGAAGGCAGTATCTTAAGTAGTCTTGTGTTCTTTCCATTCTTTTCCTATACATGACTCGAAGTTCTGTTTGTTTTTGCACTTCTTTTTCTAAATCAGCCACCTACTTATGCACACAGAAGTATAAGTCACTTTTAAATAATTAGATAATAACTAAATGTAGAGAACGTTTCCCTCTATTATCACTCACTCCTCCAATTGCATCTTTCTTTAAGTGTTGATGAAAATTAATTTTGAATAATTTATTTTATAGAAATGATAAGACATTGGAATAAAATTGTCTTTGAATGGAGGTGAGTTGAATATAAAATAATTAATATTCAAATGAATACACGTAAATGTGAATTGAAAAATAAATTTGAGAGCAAACCACTACAGAAAGTAAATGCTACAAATCTTTGCTTAAAATTAGAATCAATGTTAACTAAAAATGAATTTTACACTCAAACATGCAAAAAAACAATTTTGTTCCCTATAACCATTTTTTATTCTCCAAAAATGAATCCAAGCATGCACTTAAGCTTTCCATGGTGTCGACTTAACCACCACCACCACCTCTCCCCTCCCCTCCTCCACCCCACTCCTAAAAGTAAGTAACCCCACCCCTCTCAAAGCATTACCACCCTCCACCGTCGCCCACCACCACCATCCATTATCGCCCCACCTGAAACACCACCACCCACCCTCTCTCCCCTCTAAACCATCGTGCCTCCTCCACCACCTATTAGAGCTGCAAATTCAAAGGTATTGTTGTTTCCGGAAGCATAGTTTTCGAAACATCTACTGTTGAGTAGATCCACGATAAGTTTGGTCCACGTCCAGAAATTAAGTTTCTAAACGTATAAATTAAATAGTCGTTTAGAAACTATATTTATGTAAGCTCAATTGATTTATATGAAAGTGATTGTTAATGTTATAGGTAAACACATTATTTCGTGATGTAAATTATCATAATAACAAAAAAATTGGTACCATAAATAATTGTTTTTTAAATAAGGGTAGTTTAGGTATTTTAAGGGGTTTTCTGAGTTTTTGGATGTGAGTGGGAAAAAGTGGGGTGTGAGTTGCAATCTCATGTCTTGAAGTGTAAAAGGCCCATAATGCAAACTGTTAGCCTAGTTTATGTCGGCCCTATCTTTTAACCCGAACAAGTGTGCCTTATGTCCTTATATTCTTTTTCAAATTATATTTATGGCATTTAAAATTGGTTTTAATTTATATATAAATAAATACGTGTATAAGCTATTTACATTATCTACTGAAATGAAATTGGTCAATTGGTGGTGGTTTTAATTTATATATATTCTTTAACCTGAACATAGTGTGTATAGGCTTTTACAACCACCACCAATCACATTTAAGAATTTGATCTCTCCCGCTAGATATTTTAACATATAGATTTTAGTTTCACACACACACACATATATATATATATATATATATATATATATATATATATATATATATATATATATATAATATACAAAAAAATTACCTTTACTTCCAATTTGTCATAGCGCTGCTGAAGTTCATGGTGTTGCAAGTTTGATGTGTACTCCACAGTCTTAACACTGCTGAAGCCTCGACACTTGTAAAAGGGCTAAGAGCTTCTTGCTTCGACTTGGATGACTGTCGAGACAGTTTCTGTTGAGTTTGTGGACTGTTCCTGATGAAGCTCATATTTAGTATCTATCTATGTTTCTGTCTGTCCTTTGAAAATTGAAATGATACTATAGAGTTCATAAAGGGTAACCTAAATAGAGTTATGCCTGCCTTGATGATTTACATTGTACCTTTTTTATTTAGGGTGTGGTAAATCATGCTGCCAAATAGCATACGACAATCTTGACGGACTTTGTAATGATCATTGTATACATCAACTAATTTATTGGTCCGTATATTGATAGTGATATATACAGTACTTAATAGCAAAATAAAGTGGTAGATATTTGGGTCTCTTAACTGTTGGGTTTTTGGTTAAATCCCTAACCAATGGTATAGAAAAATATTTGCTGAGAGAAATCAATCTCTTAAATAGATCTTCAATACTTCGAACATTTGTCTACACAGTTGCTTTAGGTATACATTGATTATCTAAAAAAAGTAGGCTTTTAAAATAAAATAAAATAAAACAAAGCAGCATTGCTGTTTATTATGAAAATGTTATTATTACTAAGATAGAGTACAAAATTAAATCGGCTAAATTACACTATGATCTTTTACGTTAATTTTTTGTAATAAGTTGTAGGCATGACAACAAAACTCATACCCGCGGCGGGGACCAACTCAAACCCACTCCGATTTGACGGGTTTTCCCCGCTTTGAGTGGGCTTGGATTTGGGTTTGGGTATTCCCTAAAATCAAAATACGGGGACGGGACGGGTAATGTGGAGATAGGTTTCGTCCCCAAACCCGCCCCAAATGTATGAACATTGATATTTATATGTCGCTATGCAACATCATTGTTATACGTCGACATTTTGGATAATTGTTATTTTGGCTATATGTTGTAGTAGCATTGGTTTTATGTTGTTGTGTTAAATTTCAGGTTTGGGGTGGGTTCGGGTGTGAGATAATTTTGGGTTTGGAGGCGGGTTCGGGACAGATAAAAATTACTTTCTAATTTTAAAAAATTGATTCCACAGCGGGGACAAGTTTGGGGCGGGGATCCCCGAACCCGTTAGGTATGGGTATGGGGATCAATTTTTTACCCCGTTGGGTTTGGGTAGGGGAACGGGGATGAATATGGGATTCGGGGATGGGATGAGGAATGTTAATCTTTTAAGTTAACATTTATAATTGGTCATTTATGGGATCCCCGAACCCGTTGGGTTTGGTCATTTATGTTTTTTTCGTACCAACTAGTTCATTTAAGTTACATAACGTTTATACCATTAATCTTTTTTAAAATTCTCATCCAATTCCTTTAAAAAAGCCTATGTAGCAGACTAACGGTTAAATACTTATTTGAGAGGTCTGACATGTCTTTTTAGTAAGACTCATAATTTTTTATTTAATATTTTATTAAAAATAAAAAAACCTGGAATTTTAGATGAACATCTTCATCATCTCCCCCAAACTTAGAAACAAACCCACTAATAGTTTTGGGATTGTTCCTGAATTTGGGGAAGATGAAGATGTTCTTATAAAATTTGAGACTTTTTTTAGAGTGTCCATGTCATTTAGAGTAAAAGGTTAAAGACTAAAAACTCGATCTCCCTTAACTTTCCTTCAACCCTTATTTTCCTTGTTCCTTATCATATTTCCATTTGAAACTGTGATAATATGATTTGGATAAAGAGCACACCAGCAGGAAGATAAGATAAATTAGTCACCTCAAATGAGTCGAATATTCTGGCTGGCCAATTAATATTCCTTTGTCTGTTTTATATTATCAACATGGAAAACGGTGTTTTAATAGTTAAAAACAATGAGAAAGTTTGACGATGCCAAACTGGCAAGACGGTGGCGGTGAGAGACACCACCGGCGGAGTTTTCTTTTAAACCTGCAGCAGAGCTAAACGTTTCTCAGACGAATTTTCACTGCCAAAACAAATTCTTAAAATCAATTTGAGAGGCTGCAAAAGGAAAGTGTTGCCTTTTGGAATAAACAACAGTTTCAGTCTGTTCCTATAGTTCGAGTTAAGGGATCTGTTATTAACTGTTGCAAATGAAATAGATTAGCAACATTTTAAAAATGTGGTTATATAAATTTTAGCCAACACTTATTCAGTGTTGCGAAAACCGGAAAGAGTATTTCATAAAACACTCACCTTATAAAAACAATACAAAAATGCATGTTATCTAATATTATGGTTTAAAGCAACACTTTGTATACGTTAGGAAAACATGTGTTGCCCAAGACAATAAAAGTTGTAGTGGTTATACGGTGTACAAACGATGTTAACAGTCAACCAAAACAATAAATCAATTACAAATGAAAATAAGTAGTAAAAAATACCAAAATTTTACAGTTATTGTGCTTCCATATCTCTCGCAACCAAAACAATAGACAAGCACTGTGCTTCCATATACTAAGTTTGGAGATGAATTGTTATTATTTGGGTAGGCTATGACTAAGCAAATGGAGTGCATGAACGATCCTCTAAATTGTTTATGTGAGATGTCAGACTAGAAGGTTAGTATTATAAAAATAACCATGTGTTTTCTCTAGAAGGGTTCCTACTAACAAGGAGGGCTCCAAGGAGAGATGAGATTTTAATTATTTGGTGGACATGGTTAAAGCAAAGTTGTCTAATTGGAAGGCAAATCAGTTATCCTTTGTTGGGAGAGTCACTCTCTTCAAATCAGTTATAAGATCTCCCACTCTATGTTATGATGTCTTCGGCCATTCCTAAAGGGTGCCTTAATAAAATTCAAAAGCTGTAAAAAAGTTTTATTTAGGGTGAAGATTTGGGACAAGCACTATGTGTTGGAATCTCAGAGCACATCACACACACACACTTGCACACAGAGAGAGAGAGAGAGAGAACGCGCGAAACGGTTATAACGGAATTTTCAAAACTCTGTTTATTCACAGTGGGTTACTGTTACATTGATAACAGATGGGTATTTATACCCGATACCAAAATACTGCTAAATTGCAATCCTACCCCTACAATACTAGATTATTCCATACATTCAACACACCCCCTTAAGCTAGTATCTATCACTTAAGGTCATACAACAAAATCAAACAACAAAGTTTACAATTAAGCATCAATATCAGCAAAAGGATCAATTTGTAAAGTCATTACAATCCACAACATTCAGCATGTTTCTCAGCCTCTTAAATGTCTCAGTTTGACTGCTTTAGTGAAAAATATCAAAGAACTCCGCAAACTGCCCCGCAAGAACTCAACTTCAGCTTCTCCTTGGCCACTTGATCTCTCAAGAAGTGGTAACGTGTCTCTATGTGCTTTGATCTTCCATGTGCTATAGGATGCTTGGCTAGATTTATTGCAGATTTATTGTCCACAAACAATTCTATAGCACCTTCCTTCTTGATCATCAATTCCTGCATTAAATTGTCTAACTGGATAGCTTGGCATCTTTGCCATAGAAGTCGCTATATACTCAAACTTCACATGATGATAAAGCTACTACTGATTCCTTCTTTGAGTTCCATGCTATAGGACTGCTCCAAACATAAAAACCGATCTGCTTGTTGCTTTTTCTATCAAATCATCACCTCCCAATCTGCATCAAGATAACCATACAATCCTTTCATATTACCATTGCGGTCATTAGGGAGAAGGATTCCATATGTCATAGTGCCTTTGACATATCTTAAAATCCTCTTTGCGTGATTTCGGTGAGAAGTTCTAGGTTCGCCCATAACTCTACTAATCAAAGCCGACACTAAAAACAATGTCGCCCGGTATTGCGAGAGATATCTCGGTGCCCCAACCACCATTCTCGAACTCGGTTGCATCAACCTCCCGCTCATCAAGATCCTCACAAGCCACAACCTCGTCACTGGAGTTTCAAAGATCTTTATTGCGGTGTTGCAGATTGAACCTCTGCAGTATATCAGAGGCATACTTCTGTTGTGATAGCAGAATTCCTTTTGTCGTGTTTTGAAATTCAATTCCTAGGAAATAGGACAATTCTCCCAGATCAGTCATTTCAAAAGTTCTCATCATATTCTCTTTGAATTCTGCTACCTTAGTTTCATTGCTACCTGTAACCAATAGGTCATCAACATAGAGGCATATCATCACCACATCATCACCCCCTGACTTCACATACACTCCATGTTCAGAAATACACCTTTTAAACCCCATGTTGATCAAACTCTTGTCTATTTTCTTGTTCCAAGCTCGTGGAGCTTGTTTCAAGCCATATAAAGCTTTCCTCAGTTTTAACACTTTATTTTCACTTCCTTGTTTCACAAACCCAGCAGGTTGCTCTATATAAACTTCCTCTTCTAACTCTCCATTTAAGAAAATGATTTCACATCAAGTTGATGTAATTTCCACCCTTGCATACTAGCATGAGCTACCACAACTCTCACAGTTTCAAGTCTTGCCACTTTGGTGCAAACACCTCTTGATAATCAACACCTTGTTTACGAAGAAACCCTCACAGCCACTAACCGAGCTTTGTACTTTACCACTTCACCCTTTGGATTTACTTTCACCTTGTACACCCACTTTACTCCTATAGCTTTCTTATCTTTGGGTAATTCTACTAATTCCCAAGTCATATTCTTCTCTATAGACTTTATTTCTTCTTTCATAGCCTCTAGCCATTTAGGATTCTTCATTGCTTCCTCTCCATCATCACGAGTTCTGCTTTACGCCATCAAGGCAAAGTGCACAATGTCACCTTCATTGTTTATCACATTATCTGTCATCAATTCATAGTCATTCAACCTTAGAGGTGGTTGCCTAGTCCTCAATGATCTCCTAGGTCCTTCCTCTGTCATCATCATTATTTTCCTGAGTTATATCAGACTCATCACTAGGTAATTCAAAACGATTCTGTTCTAAGCCAATAGAGCTCTCAGCCTTGTCACTCCACTTCCATGGCTTCAGTGTTCATCAAATACCACATCTCTACTTGCCACCACCTTGTTAGTTCTTTGGATTCAACAATTTGTACCCACCAAGAGAATGATATCCAATCATGATCATCAACTCACCTTTATCATCAAGTTTTGTTCTTGTTTGATCAGGTATGCGTCTGTAGCATACTGATCCAAACACTCTAAAGTGTGCAACACTTGGCTTGACACCAGTCCAAGCCTCTTCAGTGTTATATCTTCCAATTTCTTGGTTGGACATCTATTCAATATATATGTTGTTGTATTCTGACCTCTCTCCACACAGTACTTAAGTGATTCTTGCTTTTCAACATGCTTCTCACCATATTAAGCAAAGTTCTATTCTTTCTCTCAACAATTCCATTGTGCTGAGGTGTATATGGAGGAGTAACCTCATGTGTTATCCCCTCATTCTCACGAGAACGCGATGAACTCAAAGACTAACATATTCACCACCACCATCAGTTCTAAGTACACTTATGTATTCACCACTTTGTTTTTCTACTAGGACTTTGAATTTTTTGAATACTTCTAACACATCACTCTTCCTCTTAAGCAAATAAATCCAAAGTTTCCTAGTAAAATCATCAATAAATGTAACAAAATACTTGTTACCTCCAGGTGTCTCATGTTGTATTGGTCCACAGACATCAGAAAAAATCACTTGCAACTTCTTCTTTGATTTGCTAGGCACATTCTCGATTGAAAGAAGCTCGAGACATCTTGCTTTCAACACATTCTGCACATACATCTCTGGAATATGTATTTTAGGCAAGCCTTTCACCATCTCCTTGCCTGCAACTTTGTCAAATCACCAAAATTCACATGACCAAACACAAGTGCCACAACCTACTCTTCCTTGTCTCTCTGCGCAGAGAAGGCACCGCTGCTGAAGAACACACCCGATTCTACTTTGAATGTCCTGTTCTTGGACGAATTGCTTTCACTAGCAATCTTCCTTGAAGATCAAACACCTTCATAGCTCTATCTTCCAACACCATTCTATAATTCTTCTCCAACAATTGTCCAATGCTAAGTAAGTTGCTTTTCATTCCCGGCACATACAAGACACACGTAAATAAAGCACATTGAACCATCCTTCTTCTCCTTATCCTCACACCTTCCTACACCTTCCACTTTCAAGGTTCTATCATCAAGAAACCTCACTCTACTCTTGATTGAAAAATCAAGTTCCACAAACAGATCCTTTCTTCCGGACATATACGAGTAGAACACCCCGTGTCTAGAAACCAATACTCACTGTTATCACCTTCCTCCTTCACACACATCACCATATGCAACACTTCATCTACTTCATTCTTCTCTTCCACAGTCACCATTTGCAACACTTCATCTACTTCCCCTCTTTCTAGTGCCATTAACAAGGTCTCTTCCTTCTCCTCCTCTTCTTCTTCACCAATTTCACATCATTTCCACTTACATTGCTATAACATTCATCAATGAAAATGTCCATATTTATCGCAGATTATAGCATTGTATGTGGCTTTTATCATATCTCCTACCTCTACCTCTACCACCTCTACTTCTCTCTACGCTCTTCCTCTATAATTTTCACCACTATTGTTCTTTTGTTCACTATTACTACTACTACCAGTGATTGGAATTACCTCTACCAGAATTAGAATTGTAAGAATTACCTCTACCTCCGCCTCTCTCCAATGGTTTCGCCTCGCCTCTTCCTCTTTGATTATCACTACCTCTACCTCCACCAGCATCGCCAACGCTTGTTCAACGCCTTCCTTTCACCAAGTTTCTTTCATTAATCCTCTGTTCATGCGCTTCAAGTGTTCCTTGAAGTTCTTCCGATTTCATTGTTGATAAATCCGTGCTTGTTCAATTGCCACCGTGGCGTTGTCAAACTTTGCAGTAACAGATCGCAAAATTTTTTCAACGATCTTCTCATCGGATAGTGTTTCTCCACACGATATCATTTGATTCGTCATCGTTTGCACTCTGGTAAAGTATGCAGCAATTGTTTCACTTTCCTCCATTCCGAGCAATTCGTATTGTCTTCTTAAGGTTTGTAATCGTACTCTCTTCAATTTCTGATCGCCGGCGTACGAACTCGCAAGCACATCCCACGCCGCTTTGCTCGACTCCGATCTCGCAATTTTCTCAAAATTGCTTGATTCACGACCGATGTAAAATACAAACCTTTGCGCCTTTTCTTCTTGATCTCTCAGATGCGTGATCATTGCGCAGCCGTTGGATTCGCCGGAAGTGGATCGAGCCCGTTCACCACCAGATCCCACACATCCTGATATCCAAGGATCGCTTTCATCTTCATGCACCACTGATCATAGTTCTTTCCATCAAGGATCGGAAAGTTCGCCGGAAAATGTCCGTTCATCGTTGCCATTGAAAATTCCTCACTGATCACTCGTGTTTATAGGTCTTGATTTAGGGATTCTCACTCGCTCACAAATTCACTCGAAATTATGGTTTCACACACCTCGCTTTTCACTCAATCGATCGTCGAGATCCAACAATTCATGCTCTAGATACCATTTGTTGGAATCTCAGAGCACATCACACACACACACACTTGCACAAAGAGAGAGAGAGAGAACGCGCGAAACGGTTATAACGGAATTTTCAAAACTCTGTTTATTCACAGTGGGTTACTGTTACATTGATAACAGATGGGTATTTATACCCGATACCAAAATACTGCTAAATTGCAATCCTACCCCTACAATACTAGATTATTCCATACATTCAACACTATGGTGGCCTCAATATTCGTAACTCGAGGCTTATGAACTTTGCTTGCCTCTTGAAGCTGGAACGGTCGTTGATGCAAGGCTAGGACAAGCTTTGGTGTGGTATGGTTATAGAAGAAAGTACTTTCGTAATCTTGGGCCTAGTGATTTGGTGACTTTTCGGCCCAATAACTCTTCCCTTTGGAAGCATGTGGTGGATGTTTGGCCCAACCTTGTGACAATTACTTTTGGGCC
This sequence comes from Oxytropis ochrocephala, assembly GCA_020916435.1. Lineage (NCBI taxonomy): Eukaryota > Viridiplantae > Streptophyta > Magnoliopsida > Fabales > Fabaceae > Oxytropis > Oxytropis ochrocephala. The sequence continues at coordinate 7,918,411 of CM037089.1, forward strand.
AAAGGGAATTGGGAGAGAATTTCCGCGTGGTTTGACAATTGGGTTATGCCTGACTTCAAGCTCATTAATCAAACAACCTTGTATCCCCAAAATTTAGTTGAGCTTAAAGTTAGGGATTTGGTTTGAGCTGATGGAAATTAGGATTTATACTGTGGTGGGTTCATTTTTATGGTGGTACTCAACAGAATTCTTGCACTCATCCTTCATCGTGGTGAGAGTGGGGTGGATCTGCAGCTCTGGCTTGGGAATAGTCGTGGCGTTTATACTATTTCAAGCTCGTATGCCCTCCTTGCTAATTTGGATCCTAATTCGCATGGTAGTGTGTGAAGGAAAGTTTGGAAGGTTGAGGTTCTGGAGAGGATTAGAGCTTTTCTCTGGATTGTGGTGCATGATAGGCTCTTGAATAACTAGAAGAAACATCATATGAGGCTCAGTCATGATCTTTTTGACCACTGTAATTGGGTGAGTTAGGATGTGCTCCATGTGCTCCGTGACTGCCCACTTGCTATGGCTCTGTGAATGGGTTTGGTTCACCATGCGTGAATAAGTGATTTTTCTGGTGGGGACTTGAGGATTGGTCGAGCTCAATATGTCTTCAGGTAGCTGGGAGATGGCTTATCTTGGGAGAGTATATGGGCAATAGGGTGTCACTTATTGTGGTCTGTGAGAAACAAGGAGAATCACGAGGCGAATTTTATTAGGCCCATGCTGCCTTGGGGCTTTTTCGTCGGGTTAGGGAGTATAACAAGGCCATGTCCTCCTTTAAGCTTGATCAGCATGCTCGATCAATTTGGGTCAATGTTAGATGGTCCCTCCTCCTACAGATTGGGTTTGTTTGAACACTAATGGTGCGGTTAAGGCCAGTGGTACTATGGCTGGTTCTGGAGGATTGGTTAGGGATCATTCAGGAAGGTGGTTGTGTGCGTTTGCCAAGTTTATTGGGACTTGCTCGGTGATGGAAGCAGAGTTGTGGGGTCTGATGGAAGGTCTGGAGTTGTGTTTCACGAAAGGGTGGTGCAAGGTTTTAGTTCAACTTCACTCAGAGGTTGCTTGCAATATTTCTCAGAGTAAGAATAGTGGACATCTATTGCCGGTTTGAGCCTCATCAAAGAGATTCAAAAGCTTCTCAATTTCCATTGGAAGGTAAGGATTGTGCATGCTTATCGTGAAGCAAATTAGTGTGATGATGAGTTAACCAGTATCGAATGATCCAGTTTGCATCTCTTGACTATTTTTGAGCTTGACCTCCTTAGTGTGGGTCCTCTTGTGCTCATTGATTGTTCGGGAATTTGACTCCCTATGTTAGCAGTTAGTTTCGCTTTGTTGTTTGGGGCCTAGCCCCCGTATTCTAACAAACAAACAAAAAACACTACGCTTATAATACCAAATGTAAATGGAGTAATTAAGGCAACTAAAGTTTCTACTTATAGCTACATCTAATCGATATGAATTAAGGCAATTCAACATCAACTATAGTACCCCTCAAGACTCTAATGAAGATGCTTCCTATATAGCTTTTGCACAAACGCTTTGGGACACCATTCACCAATCAAACAACAAATTGTCCTTGCAATATATCCTTAATTACTTAATCAACCTTTAACACTCTTGAAGTAATTAAAAAACTCACATTTGAAATTTATAGTCTATGTCTTTGCCTAATGACTGAATTTAAAAATCATTAATCCCTCTAATTCTTCCAAATCTATCAAAATTCAAAAAAAAAATCGAATGTGCAAATATGGACTGTCTAGCTAATTTAGACTATTAACTAACCCTTAAAACCACATTATGAAAAGAAAAGAAAAGAAAAAAAGAGGAATGAACTGTTGCAAATTGCACATGTCCTTATAAAGTTATAATTGAAGACGTTATTGATCATGAGGTTTTGAAAGAGACTGTTATACTTATATATGGATCGAGGTAGACACAAAAATATGATAATGATCACTTCTCTCACTTTATTTGTACTTTGTGTTAGATAAAGGGAAAGAGGTTTAAGTTCAAAAGCAGTGGAAACTCGCCTTGGGATCAACTGTTCTTTACAGCCAAAAGAAAAGCAAAGCCAAATTGTGATGCGTCAAAAGAAAATAGTCAAAAGCTTCCAAATCAAAGTTTAAGTAGGCTTGATTTTAAGTAGGCGTAGCTGCCAAATGAAGTAAGCTTATATTTAAGTAGCTGCCAAATCAAAATTTAATTTAAGTAATTGGATACGTACATATATAGTCCAAGCTCTAACAAAGGGGCTACTGTCAAAAAACAAACAAACAAACAAAGGGGCTACATATACTAATATAGAATTGGATTTATATATAGGGAATAATTAGTTAAAGGTGGGGGAATAATTATGATTAAACCTATTGTTTTAGCGTAACAACGAGCTAGCCCAACCTCTACAATGCCAACGATCGACGACAATTATATTCAGAATGGAAAACTGGTACTGTGGCAGTTGGATCTTCTAGTTCGATCTAAATAAATAAATAATAGTACTGATCTACATCTACATATAATTTAAGTGAAAAAACCTCAGCATGCAAATTTGGTTGCTCGTGTATATTTTTCTTTTGGATGAGACAGCGAAAATTTATTCCTCTAATCATTGCTAAGCTACTTCTCCAACTCACCAACTGTACCGGATCTCCAACCAACGAAAATGATAGGAACTATCCTACTACTCAAATTTTAATCTTGTGACGGTTTTTAAAGTATTCTTTTTCCTGCCCCATACTTCTTTTGCACCAATTTTCAACTTAAACCCATAAAATATAGATTAAAATATAAATAGCAGTTCCCCACCTGATCGAGTTCTTGAATAATACTATAAAGTTATAGATCCACCATACAATAATTTAACAATACTACATTTATAAATTGATATATATGATCATGTTATATAGTACTTTGACTAAGAAGAGATTCTTTTTATGTGGGTCTTTCTTCATTTCCCAACCTTATATATGCATGCTCGTCACGTAGTGATCTTAATTGTAAACTTTATTTGAGTAGCCTATTATTAGCTAGGTCTACTAACAATGAACCCTATCGGGTGGTTCTCCTTTCAATATACTAGTCAAGTACCCGTCCTACGGACGGAGACACGTTAATTACTATGGATTTTGCATAATTAGTTTTACATGGTTTAAACCACTTTTACAATAAAACCCTCACTAAAAATTGAATAATGGGCGATTAATTTGAAAGTTAAGTGAAGGTGACTAAAGACATTTTTGAAATGGTATATTAGAGAGAATAAAAAGTCGAGAAAGTTGCTTATATTTTAGAACAAAATAAATGATTTTTTTTTTTGCTAATAATCGAGTCCAGAGGGAGTATTTGGTTTAAAATTTGGACCAGAAACATCAACTTTATTTGATAAGATTTTACTTATATTATGTAACGGAAGAGTGAGTATATTATAAAACAAAGTGAGTATATAGAAATTCATAACCGACCAAATACCACCGTTAGATTATAGTTGATGATCACTAAATGAAAAGATGTGATTTAAGAGGAATGCTAAGATCAGTCGCTTATGCACTCTCTCACGGGCACTCGCTCTTTTGATAGGCCACGTCATTATTATTTTTAACCCTTTTCTTGGTTACCGTCTCTCAACGTTTCATCATTTGGGGTTTTCGCTTTTAAATTGGTTTAACTCTCTTCGACCCTTTCTTCTTCCTCTAATCTGTTGTGCCATTATTTTTGGGTGTTTGTGCCTTTATGTTGAATGTGGTAAGGTGTTGAACGGTGAGTTGATTGTTGGGATGTGTGATTGTTTTGTGGTAGTTGATACGAGACTACCAGAGAAAAATTATCAAGTCATTTTGCTTTTTTGTCAAAACAAGTCATTTTGCTTTTGAAAGTAGATTGAAAAATTTCCAGAGAGATTTAGGTGGGTTTAGCATTTTTTTCAAAGGGAGTAGAGAATTCTCAGTTTTTTGTGAAGGATGACGAAATTCGCATTGACAAACTGTAAAGGAAGGTACAATTTATAAATATTAAAATTGTTGAATGTTTATGTATTAGTGAGTGTGATAAGCCCGGATTCATATGTTTAAAAAAGTTAGATGGAAATAGATGATAAGAGAGGGATCCATATGTATTAAGGAAGATACGATGATGGATATGGAGTTCCGGTCGGTGGTTGTGGAATATGGAGAGATGATGGTGAGGCTATGTGTGATGGTTGCATGTGTTACCTCTTCTCAATCAAAATTGAGCTGATAAGGTTTTTATTAACCACTCAATCAAATATGTTGGTGATTTAAAGTTTTGTCTAGGGTTATGGATCTTAAATCACATGTAGACCTCAAATCTCTCAAATGATGTCAGATTACTACTCACAAAGCTACTTTTTTAATCTCAACATTTACCTCTCTCTTTTCTCTTTGTCACGTCTCTCAATCCCCTACTTGAAGTTGTTTTTCTCAACATCAATATTTACCTCTCTCTATTACATCTTTCACTCTAGCATCAAATTATCTCAACACCACATCTTCTTTGTGACCCTTTCGTTTTCAGAAAAATAAAATAAAGTTGTTAGAGCATCTTTAATTGGGGAGAGTTATTTGGGTGAACTATACTAACTTTTGTGGGACCAAAGTGCCGCATAGGATTTCGTTTACATCTAGTTGATTTAACTGGTTTTTACTTCAATGGGGTTGTTTATAAGAAACTATATATGGTCCCACTTATTAATTTTTTTTATTTGTATCTAATTTTAATTTATGGCCGTTGTGTGTGGTTAATTATGGCCATTTAATTATGTAGCCTAGAAGCTTCTCTCATTTTTTTTTTATTTCACACTCTCACTTTCTCTCACTCTCAAACGGAAATCACATTCATCAAATCCCTAACTTTGCTCTCATCAACCACACTCACCAAGCTGTCGCCCCATCACCGTTGCTTACCTTCACCAGCACAATCACCGTCGCTCACCAACACACTCACCGCCGCCGATCTTCTTCTCCACTTCGTTCGGCTCATTAGAAACAAAAACAAAGTGCTTCATCTTTCTGGTTCATCACAACTTTCGTCTGCCGCCGCCTTGCCGTCACTAAGCGCTCCTTTTGATCTATGCAGATATGCTGGAGATCTATACATGCAAAGCCTTAATCGTTAGATAAAGATTTGATTTGATTTCTTTTTCATCCCAAGACTTACATTTTTTACAACTGTGTTGTCTTGATTTTATTTCTTTTCATCCCAAGCTTTAATCGTTATGGAGGATTCTGCTCCTGTTTTCAATTTTGTTTGCTGATTTTTTGTTAATGTGCAATATTTCTCTTTGATTCAATTTTTTTCTCTGCCACGAAAGTCCATGCCAAAAGCGCTTCCATGACCTTCCACCGCCAAACCAAACACCTACTCTTTCGTTTTTCTGATTTTAGAAGCAAGGTGAGAAGAAGGAGGATTTGAGAGATTGGATCGGATGAGAGAGAAGATGAGAAGAGGAACTGATGAGAGAGAGGAAGAAGAAGAGGATCATATGAAAGAAACAAAATTACCTACAAGTAAATCTTGATTTACTTACCCTGCAATCAAGTACGGTGGGTGCCCACATGATAGACCTATACAATAGGGTAATTGAGTGTTAGTAGTATCATTGAGTGGAGTAATAGTAGACTCTAAAAGTAGGGTACTTGAGTAGTAGTTTGAATGTGTGGGCACTTATAGTTATTTTGCCAAAACCTCACTTTTTGTAGTTAGTTTCATTTGTACTGTGAAATATTTTTCACGTACAACGTTTTTTAGGGGGGGATTCCCGCTTCACATGCACGTAAAAAGCAGGTTTTCCCCCAAAATAGCAACTTCACTTGCTGCTTATATATGTGCGGGATTTATGAACAATGTAGGAAATTTTTATTTTAACAAAGTATATTAAAAATAGCCATTTATGCACATTAGCACATGTGTCTTTAGGACTTGTTTCACCATAGACGAGTGTTTATGGTTCATTTTACAAATCACATACTCATATATAGACACGGTGAATATTTAGATAAACCCCAATAGGTGGTGCGTTTTGAGAACGTGAATTAAAGTTTTAAGAATGTGAATTAACAAAGCGTTGTTAAAGACTCATTTAAGATTTCAATTGAATCTCTCATCCATTGATATAATTTTCAACAACGAGATGCATCAATGACTTGATATAGTATGCAATTGGAATTACACGGCTTATTGGAATTACACGGCCTCTGCGCTATGCATAATCAAAACTGCCAGCGACAGCGAGAGCCCAAAGAGGGGCACCACAGCTTCAATTTGATTATTTGTCTCCGCAATGCAAAACCTTTAGGGGGCGTTTGTTTCCCGGATAGAAATTACAATTCAAGGAATTGCATGCTTAGGAATCCGATGACTAGGAATGTGATTCCTAAGTATTTCCTAAAACGTGTTTGGTTAGTTGCTGAGTTCGGGAATCCAATTCTTTGGAACAATTTATTAATTTGTTTGGTTAAATCTTATACATTTCTTTAATAAACAATGTAATTATCGAAATACCCCGATTATATATGACATGTTATTTTAGTTTTCTAAATAATTAAATGTGAAATAAAAATATAAACTAAAGTGATTATTTACTTATAATTTTTTACAATAATATTTTGTAAAATGAATATATATATATATATATATATATATATATATATATATATATATATATATATATATATATATATATATATATATATATATATATATATATATATATATATATATATATATAACCAATATCTACATGCAGATAGTCCTTAGTTCTTGCAACATGGGCATAATTTGACTCTCATTTTGCTATCCTTTCAAAGATTGTTTTTGTCATACAAAAACAAGATGTGATTTGTTGGATATTCTCCATAGTTCCAAAGATAAGACTCACCCAACTTGTTAATCAAGTTAATAACCTTTCGAAACATCATCATCATTATACTTTACCCTTTTACCTCCACGCTTTCCAGTTCTGTATCCAGTAGCACCGCTTGTTGGCTGATCTATTGGATTTGGTGTTTGGGTGAGTGGGAGCTTTTTTTTAGCGGGTGATTTTAAGGAGTGGGTGAGTGGGGGATAAGTGAGGGTTAGGAAGGTAATTTTGTTCCAAAAAATAAAACTCCCTATCCTGGAATCAAAGAATACCACTACTTTTGGATGGCATCACATTCCTATTAAAGTGGGAAACAACTTTCCTGAGTGAGCAACATTCCCTGGAATGCATTTTTAATTTTTTTCAAAACAAACATAGGAATCTTTCTTTCCCATCCTAGATTCCTTGGAACCATCTTTATATCTCCGAAACAAACGCCCCCTTAGGGTATGTTTGGACGGATGGTTTAGGAGGGGAGGGAATGGGAGGGCTTGATTTTCAATTCCAATTTGAGGAAGCTATAAAATGTTTTTAAACAAAAATGAAATGTCATTAACAATGTTTCATCATTATCTATCATGTTATTCTTTCAAATTTTTAAAATGTCAAATAGATATTAAAATATAGACCAAACCCTCCAAAGTTCTCCCCTCCAAAACCTTCCCAAACATACCCTTACGGAAGCAGTTTCAAACACTTGTGATATTCTCAATAGTGCGCTTCCAAGGCCATGCATAAAAAGAGAAGCAATATGATCAATAAAGATTTCAAAGGAAGACTATCTTCTCGGCATAGAAAGCTACAAGAACCACCTCCACGGTAGAATTATCCTACCAAAGGGATCAAAACCACTAAAGGTCAGTGGTTTGCGAACAAAATTATCCTCAATTTGGCATTAGTTGGTAAATGGGGGTTGTACACCTTTGAGAAGAGAATATTTTGAATTTTCATTCTCCTCCATAGAGACAATGCCTCGCCGATTGAGCCTAGAGAAAATGTCACGCAGTCTTCCGAGGCTACTACGGATCAATCATTTATCCCTGACTCGGCTACTGCAGATGTTGGTAAGCCTTTCTTGAAGGCGGCTAGCACATCTGCAGCTAGCCGAACGGATAGTGATTCCACTCCGCCTCCCACCACCAGGCTTGATTCTGTTCATAGTTCGCCAGTTAACTCTTTGGAGGAGGCTCATTCTTCTTCTACACAACCCACGACTCATCTAGATACCCCCTCTTCTAACGTTGTGGAGGCTCCGGACATGAGAATTTTAGGGAAGAAGTGGGGGGATGTCTCAGATGATGAGGTTGTGCCTGCTGTCTCCGAACAAGTTGCTACATCGAACCCAATAGTTGAATCCGACATGAATATTTTAAGAAAGCTCTGAGATGGATCTTCAGATGGTGTCGGTGATCCTGTGACTTCTGACTCGCATGGAATAGTTGCATCTGTACCAGTTGGTTGTTTGTCCAAGTCTCAAATGAAGAAATTCAGACAGCAACGACACCAGGTGGTTGTTGGTTACAATACTCGCTCAAGAGCTAATTTTGTCTCTGAATCCTTTTGATCTGGCTTGTTTCTAGCTTGTATAGTTAGCTTGAGTATTTTCTATTAGTTAGATTGGTTATAGTCTAGCCTGTAGGCTAGAATGTTTTAGAGTCATATTAGGGTCATTCTACTATTGTTTTATTTTCTTTGATGGCAAGGGTTTCGGCCTAGTCTCCCCTTCGCCTTCTCTGTCTTTCTTTTTTTAATAAATTCGGGCAATTTGTCAAAAAAAAAGACAATGCGGAGTGATAGGTCAGAAATTCTTGGAACCTTAAACCTGGTATTTTTAAACTCATTTCTTGGACTCTAGATTTTAATCTCGAATTGCAAAAGCATTACAGACTTTGTCGAAAAATATTGGCGGGCAATAATTTTATTTTCTATAGCTAGTAGTTTTAGTAATCCTATTTTCCTAGATGATGCCACCGGTCAACTTGCAGAAAATCGTTCTTTTGGTCATTTGGCAAGACTTCTGATGGATGTTGATCTTAAAGATAAATTATGTGACCAAATTTTGGCAGAAACAAAAATGTTTGCTTTTTCGTAGGTATAATGAATGAGAGGTGACCATAATTTTGCAATGGATGCCAAGACAGTGGACATAACATTGGGCCATGGGCTATTCTAAGTTTGTATTATGAGCGACTTCCATCCACCTCAGTGCATAGCGCTAAGTTAGATGTATTATGGTTGTTGAGCCTACCATATGCGACTTCTACCTTGAGTTGGGGGGTTGTGTACACCCATAATACAAACTTGGAAGCCCCCCATAATAAAAACTCTTGACATGCAACTGCTTATTGGACTTAGTAGGTCGCCCTTTAGTGGTTGTGCAACAAAGCATGTTGCTTGTATGGGCCTGAAGCTACCACACCAGCACAATAAGCCTGGCCAAGTTGAGATCGAACTTGAATATACTAGGGCAAAATACCTGACCCTAGGCGGCATTGATAGACAAGAGGAGTCAATCACCTCGAGATAAGTGTTTCTGCCCATTGGAAAATAAATCCTACGAAAGGACCTCTAGATAGGAGAAAACACATTTCACTTATATACAAAAAAAAACTATGTTACCAAGGAATCGACCTCTCCACTTCTAAGCAAGTACAATTAAGCTTCTTCAACTGCTAATTGTATCAAACACTTCAAATTCAACACTGTAGCTTACCAACTATCCACTATAAACTAACTTATCAAGTATCCATTATCCGCTAGTTTATCTGCTAGTCGCCGCTTTTTGCAAGTAGTACAATGAACACACACACGGTTGGCTAGTGACGAGTGTGTTGTCCTGTGTGGCAGTGATTATTAATCAGCACCTAAACACCAACAAGGCAACAATAATAATTGCTCACTTTTCCTTACACTTCCTTCAGTGCCTTCAATTTGCTTTCAAACACCATCATTTTAGGTAGAGCTCGCACTTGTACAATGTACCTAACTTAAGTCTTCCTCTTATCCCTGCCTGGTGCCTGCATCACACAACATCATATCAATTACCCATTTTGATCATAACTTTTTCTGCAACCATAAAACAACCACTCATTACAATCAATCAACCCAATACCCCCCCATTAATTAAAGCATAACATTTTTAAATTTTAAAAGAAACAAGTGATGCCAGTATAGAAAACGGTAGCGCACACTGCAAGTAATATGGGCCAGTACTAAATACTAAATGCACTACTAATATACGAATTCCAGAGAGATAGAAAGAGAGAGAAAGCAGATAGCTTTAAGAATTCACTTTCTCTATTCCCATGGGCGAAGATCTGCCTTTCCCTTTATCATCACACATTCATACACCCCCTTTCTTTCATTTTGCTTGTCATTACGATCTCGAATCTTTCTTTCTTTCTTTATTTTTCTTCCTTTGATGACCTTCTTCTTTTTGCTTCATCGATCTAACTATTCTGTCAGTATCTAGGTGAATGTTTTGATCACGATCGAGAGAGAGAATGAACACATCCCCACCTCTCTCTTTTTAGATAACCATGTACCCTACACACTTTTATAAATCACCTAGCTAATGTGCTTTTTATCGTAACTACTACTACTAGCTAGTATTTCTTGATCACTCAAAATATTCTGTAAACATATCGGCATATACACACGTATTTCTAGATACGTATACAAAGGAAAAAGCTATCCACCACGGAGTATGCTTGGTCTTAGATAGTTTTTACTTTTCAGGCGTTCAATTCACACCGCCTTATACTTGAATTGAACAATGTGTCTGTTAAGTGTTACCACCATTACCACGAAAAGTATCTCTCCCTCTAAGCTTAGCTAGCTATGGTTGATAAAGATTGAACAAAGTCTATATATAGTTGATAAATTCGTATCGGATGTTTGGTAATTTATAGTATTTTTTGTTGATATTATAAACTAGTGATATTTTATAAGTATTTCTTATTTAATAAATACAAACTACGTGATATTATCATAATTAATTAACATTTTTTTTAACAAAAGTATAACTTTTAAATTTCTCAACATATTTTGACATCAAAAATTTCAGAACATCTACCTTGTATATAGCCATGATGAGCTCCTAAACGTTCCACTTCTTCGACCAATTCATTCCAACTTTAATTCACCCTCAATTTATTTATTTATATTAATAAAATACTCCCTCCTCTAAAAAATATAAGAATACAAAGTACATGTCAAGTAAATGACACTACTTATTTACAGAAAATTAACAGGAATTGTTAGCCAAACGAATGTTGACTTGACTCATACCCACAAAGTCCTGCGTTCACCAATATAAGAATCTCTTTGGTAGGTGATTATAAGTAGTTTTGTAATGGTGAGAGCCCAACACACCTAAAGTTTTGTAAAAAAAAATGTTGTGGTTCACTCATATTTGTTCCCACTGTACCAATATCAGCTCAAGAAAATCACGTATGATATTTAGAAGTGAGCCAAATAATGAATTAGAATTCATGCTAAACAAGAAAAAACTGAAACCAAAATAATTATATAATCTGTATAATTACCATATGCTTCTGGAGTTACATTATAGTTATGATGAAGAAGAAAAAAAGGGAATTACAGAATGCGGGAATTAGCAATGGCACGTACGATTAGCACTAAAACGAGTCGTTTCAAACACCGGGAGTTCCTCACAATACCTATTATCCTTTCCGGTCACGGCCAAGTGATCAAGTTCAAAAAGATCCGAACTCGAACAACTTGACGCATCATCATCATCATCATCTTCCTCTTCTTCATCATCCTCCTCAATTTTCCTCCTCAGAATCTCGTTGTTCCGATGATACTCTCTTAAAAACTCTCTAGCAGCTTCTTCCAGTTGTCTACTTTTATCAATTACATCTTTTTCTTCTTCCACTAACTTCTTCTTACTTCCAATTTTCCACGCTGCTGGAACAGACGGCACTGCTTTATGTCCACACAGTTGACTATCTTCATCGACGACCACACTTACGGGGTAGAAATGCACCGTTCTTTTTACTCCGTTGCGTAATTTCTCTCTAGTAGAAGGTGAATTTTTACTCAAACAAGAACGCGAGAAAGAGGAAGCCGAAGAACAAGTAGATGCGTTTCTTCTCTCTGCATTCACATTCGCGTATTCGTAAGACGACGCCGTTGTTGTTGTTGTTGTTTTCTTCGGTGTGAACAGAGAGTTGAGAAAACTCGATAGTTTTCCACCTGGAGAGATAGGTTGCTTCACTTTCTTCAAATTGTTGTAAATCTTCGCTGCTCTCGATTTCGATTTAATTAAACCTTCTTCATTATCACTTGCAATTGCATTGCGTGTTTTTTCTGATCTCTCTGTAGCAACGCTGGTTCTCACCGGCTTAGGTCTCGACGGAGCGAAACACGAAACGCGTGATCTCGTTCCGTACATTGATTCTGTATCGGAAGAGGAAGATAGTAATCCAGAACTGGAATCTGATGAACTTGAACCGGAACTGAAGAACTGAACATCTTGCTCTAGGTCATAATCACGATACGTTTTCCTTTGAGTTCTAACTTTTTCGCTTTCTTTCAAAGCACGGCGAAGATTTTGATTTTGTTCTTTCTCCAATGCTCTGTCGCACTTGGCATTGATTCTGCTCTGTTTTTTCACCGTTGTTTCTGTGTAGAAGAACTTCATATCAGGATCCTTTCTCTCTCCTCCTTCGTCGATTGAACGGTAAATCTTGTCCAGAAGCGTGGAAGAGAAGGACGGGTTTTGAAACCTTTGTTCTTCTCTCCGCGTCTTCTTCTCCAACTTGTACATGATGAAAATATATTGGAAGTAACCAACGGTGAAATGATGGTGTTAAACAGTAAATAGGGGGGTGTGTGTGTGGGGTATAAATTTACTAAGAGGAAGAAGATTCAAAAGCTGTAATGGATGATTTGGTTGATTGCTTTGTGAGGTTGTTGGAAACGTGAACAGAGTAATTGATTCCTTCTTGTGTAAAGAGAAAAAAGAGAGAGTAATGAGAAGAGAGAGTGGCACGCTTTGGATGGAATTGAGAAGGGAACAGGGGAGAACAGGACTTTATAAAGCTCTCATCACGCGCGTGCATCTCCATCCTCTTCCAATTACAAGGGACCCACACTGCCAGTTTGCCATCGTCTTACGTGGCATTCCTTTCTTCCTTTATTGTCTTCTCACTCAGCTTCCTCGCTTGCTTCTTTTTGGTTTTTGATGATCCGCAAATTCGAATTTGTAACCGTTGATCATGTGTTAGAGAAAAATGTGTGCATTGGATTAATTGAGAGATAGTAACTGCGTTGCGGGAGCGAGGCATTTGGAATTTGATGGCGGAGAAATTTTTGAAAATAAACAAACGGATGGTAATTAATTCCTACGGGTTAGGCGCCCCGGAATTATAATTTGATTCGACCTGTCAAGGTGGCTTTAATTCTACTAGTTTTCTTTCTTTCTTTCTTTCTTTGGTATCCAAGGTTTTTAAGGACAATAAATGAATGAATGAATAAATAGATGCTTATATTTCGTAGACTGATAGCCAGCCAATTTTAAAAAAGATAACGGGTGCGAGCGAGTGAATGCATTTCAATTTACAAATGAGCTGGCAAGCCCATAATTGCTTTCGTTAGGTAACAGCGTAATTTGTTCAAATACTTTTTTCAGTTTTATGTTTGCGACCCGGTTTTGGCAGGAAAGAGATAGGAGAGCTTAAAAAATAGTATTGGTCTAGTATATTTTAGGTAAAATATCATCCGGGGTCCCTTAATTTATTTTTCGTTTTTGTTTAGGTCCCTTATGTTTTTGGTTTAACGAATAAGTCCCTTAACTTTAAAAAACATTGCACCGACGTCCTATTTAACGTTTTAACGCTAACACCGTTAAATAGTCTCTTGTTTGACTGTTTCACTGCTGATGTGTATATCCTAGTCATCATTTCATATTTTTATTTTATTTTTTATCAAAAATAAAAAAATGCGATGAACACCACCATTACATTTGTTTCCCCTAAATCCTTAGTTTTCCCTAAATCTACAAATCTGTACCTTGGGATTTCAATTTCTTTATCGTTATTGGTTTTTTGTTCTAAGATGAATAAGATGAAGAATTGGTTTTTATGTTGATTTTCTTATCAATAACATTTCAAATCTGGGTTTTTATGATTCTTTATATGTTGATGTTGATTGTTAATGATTCAGATCTTGATTGCCTTTTCTAAGATTTGTTCCATGATTCTAATGAAAAGTCAAAACACAGACCATTAAAACTTTAAGCACATGTTGATGGTTGATGATTCTTCATTTGTTAATTTGAGTTTCTGGAGAATTAGGGGACAAGATGAGGAAGAGGATGATGAATAGTAATTGGAGTTATTTTGGGTTTTTTAGTTTTAATTAAAAACCTAATTTTTTAATTAAAATCCTAAGTGGATTTGCCACGTCAGCACCATTTAGCCACGTCAACATCCACATCATTACCGTCAGCCACTTAATTTTTTTTAACCGTGCCCGGTTGTGAACACATGTTAATCTCAGAAAAAAATGTTTAATCACATTATATCTATGTTTAGAGACATTTTATAACTTCTTTAATTTAGATTTGAAAAGTGTACTCCCCCCTTACCCTTCCAAAACCCCTCCCAAGTAGAGGTGAGAATAGGTCCAGCCGGATTTACAGGTAGAGGCCACCCATCCTACATCGAGCTCAAGGTTGGCGAGTCTTTTTCTAATATAAAACCGATGTTTTTAAAAACCTATTTTGGTAAAAAGTAAATTTCATGCATCATCAAAAAGCCTTTGCGCTTATTGGTCTAAATAATTTTTTTTAACGGTGCCTGGTTGTGAACACATGTTAATATCAGAAAAAAATGTTTAATCACATTATATTTATGTTTAGAGACATTTTATAACTTCTTTAATTTAGATTTGAAAAGTGTACTCCCCCCTTACCCTTCCAAAACCCCTCCCAAGTAGAGGTGAGAATAGGTCGAAATTTTGATTTCAGGGTCAGAGAGCCCCACCTACATCACATCAGCTCAAGGTTGGCACCTTTTTCTAAATAGATAAAACCGATGTTTTTTTAAAAGCCTATTTTGGTAAAAAGGCCAGGCTACAGACCATCAAAAAAGCCTTGTAGGCCTATCAAGCTGGTCTAAATAAGTAAATATAAATGTCATTTTTTATTATTACTATTATTATATTAAATTTTTTACTTTCGGTTAAATTATAAATTTGCTTATATTATTTATCTACTTAAAATATTGACCTATATCAATTTTTGACATATTTAAAGGTATTATTATAAGATAAAATTTAAATAGAATGTCTTATAAATATAACTCTAAATGATTTTGTTAGATCTCAATCTCATTGATCTAATAATTTATTGGTCTATTTACAAAGTCTACACCGCTCAAAGATTGTCGTTTTTTTCAAAAAAATATGTGAAATAGATTTTTAAACAGGCTTTTAGGTCTTGTCAGGCTTTCGTAAAGGCCGGGACACTCCTCAAAAGTCGGGCTATCACAGACCAAGGGTCGGGCTCAAGCCTTACGCGTTCAACGCAGGCCAAGCAAATGCCTAGCTCGAACCAACCAATTCTCACCCCTACTCTGATCCCAACCATAGCCTAAGAGAATGATATAAGAGGTGTTTTTTTTTGTATAAACGGGGTAACATTTACGCAAAAATGCAGAGATTAATCACTCGAGTGAGTACGACCACAATGAGCGACAGAACTCTTTCTCAAGAGATTTAACACTGCTGCATGTTGGGCTGGCAAGGAACCGAACCAACTCAAACATAATTCGAAACTCGACTCGATAAATAGCTCGTTGAACGAGGCTCATGAACCAAATGAGCTAAACTTGAGCTGAAAATTGAGGTCGTTAAATAAATGAGTCGAACTTGATCTATGTATAGTTCGACTCATGTGTGTGTGTGTGTATAATACTCTACCATTTTTATTTCAATATGACATTTGTTATGCATTTTGTGTTTCTAGAGCAATGTTCTTTGTTTATTGGTGCAATTTATTTAGCACTAATTATTATATCATTATTTTCAAATTAGTTTATTATTATACTTGTTTATATTTTTTTTATTAAATTCACGAGATTGGTAAACAAAAATATTATAGTTATATTTATATTTTCAATTAGGTTATTATTTTATTCAAAATTACTAGTAAATTGCTAATTTAAATGTCAAAAATCTAGAATTTCTTTTTTTTTTTTTTTACAAAAAGAGATTTTTTAACTTTTTATTCCTACAGCCAAGCTAACGAGTTGAACTGAGCTGCTCGCGAGTTTGAATCAAGTCGAGTGGAGCCGAGGTGAAAAAAATGATTATGTCGAACTCAAATCGATTTCTACGAGGCGTAGATTCTTATCGGGCGAAATTGAACCAAATTTGACTTTAATTTCGACTCATTCCCAAATTTCTACTGTATGCTCAAGATTGGTTTTCTAAAAAAATAAACATAATCGTGGTTAATAAAAATACGCCTTTTGAATAGTTTTTAATAGTTATCTAATTTTTTTACGTGAAAAACAGGACCACTTGAACCTATAACACTATATGTAAGTTTTTTTTATTGTAAACAAAGTTTTTTTTCTTTCTAAAAGGTGTATTTTAAAAACAGGACCACTTTAACCATTTTTTTTATTTTCTTTTATGAATTACTTAAAGGGTATTACTTAGGTATAGGACTCGTTTTTTAAATAATTTAGAGCTTAATTTTTAAAGATTTTCAAAAAAAATGAGAAGTTAATTTGTATTTGTGTAATATTTTGAAAATCACTTACTTTAAAAAATGATTTTTATGATAAGCTACTCAAAACAGATTCTCATTTTAAGGATAAAAATAATTTTTTTAAGACAATAACTTTTCAGAAAAACTGAAACAAACACAAACGAGATCATTAAAAATGATTTTTATAGTTAAAAAAAAAAGTAATTTTCTCATTAAAAGAAAAAGCTACAATAACGAGCTCATGTTTAAGACCCCAAAAGATATTAGTGGGAACTTGAATTCGTAAAATGTAAAATATAAAATATAAAATACAAATCTTGTAGTCTTTTTTAGGGATACAAATCATGTAGTAATGAAAACAAAACTTCTAAACAAAATCCTTTTTTATTTTAATTTCTCTGCACCCATACCTCAGATCTGTTTTTTTTGGTCAACTCACAAGAATTTTTGTGTTAAGCTCACAAAATGAGACTTAGACCTTACTACTAGAAATAATGTCTAGACGATTCCAAATAATTTTCTTTTGACAAAAGTATAAGCCAAATAATTGTTCCTCCCTTCCTCGGTACCTTAAAAAGAAATAATAGGTAAGATTCATCGCTTACCAGAAAAAGATTCGATGCTGATATTAAATTATGTCCTTTCTCATATGTTTTTATATTATGTCCCAGAAGGGATGAATACCCATCAAGTTTTTTTTGTTAAGCGAATAATAGAAGGAATGGAGTCTCGTTACAATCTTTTGATGTTGAAAAATATCAAGAAATAAAAATAGTACATCTCTCTGATTTTATTAATAAAAAAATAGGAAAAAAGAAGTATACAACAAAGAGGTTAAGGGGGACTACAACAATAGCAGCAATCCAATTGGTAACTGCAGTGGTCGGTAACGTCTCAGACTTGTGTTCAACTCCCATTAGAACAGTTTTATCTAAGAGCACTTGGATGAGATGGTAAGAGTCTCTCTTAGCTTAACCAATGTCATGGGATCAAATCCAGCATTGGGCATGCAGCAGTGTTAAATCTCTTGAGGGAGAGTTTTGTCGCCCATTGTGGTCCTACCCGGCTCGAGGGATTAGTCTCTGCAGTTGCGCGTAGAGAATACCTGGTTTATACAAAAAAAAAGAGGTTAAGGGGGACTAGACCAATACCCTTGGAAAAAAAAGAAAATAAAGAGAAAGCAATGAAAGAGAACCCTAATTTTAAGACCCCTTAAAACAATCCATCCTAAAGAGAAAATATAAGTCAGTTTAAAGGACTAAATTACAACAACCAGATCAAAAAGAGACAAAGACAAAATTTGTCATTGAACGAGTTGTCATTGAACAAGTGTTATAGCCAATGACCAATTTCCTATTTTTTGGCAATTTCTTCTCTTGGGTCATTGATACAACTGGTTCTAAATTATCATTTTGCGCATCTGTTCCTTGAGTATTAGTAGCCATTGGGTCACCAACATCATCTGACATATTCCCCAAAAGCTTTCATAATATTCTCATGTCAGATGCTACTACTGGATTATAAGTAGCAGCAGACTCTAAGGCATTTAGAGAATCTAGCCTAATGGTGGGAGGATGAGTGCAGGACTACTCTTCATTATCTAACACATCACCCTAAATCTTTCCTAATATTCTTATGCCAGGAGCTACTAATGGATAAGAAGATCCACAGGGGCGTGCATCAATTTCATGAAGGTCGATAAAATGTAGATTATCTATTTCAATCTGAATCAGCGGTGGATCCAGGTCCCGATACTAGGGGGTGCAATAAAAATTCATTATCAAAATGTTGGTTCATAGAATTAATTGTTTAATTTTTTTCCCGAATATCCCCATTTAATTTACTAATTTAAGGAATCAAGTTTTCTAACACCAAATTTATTTAAGAGTAAATCGCCAAATTAGTCTCTAAGATTACATGTCTTTTCCTATTTAAATCCTAGAGTATATGAAAATAAGAAGTAGTTCGTAAAAGTATGTAAGATCGGTAAAATTACATCCTAAAGTTTAATAAATATTTCATTACGGAGATTAATAAGATAGATTTTTAAAAATTGAGTGCAAATTGGGTGCAAATTTAAGGGTATTAGTGCAAACTTAATATTTCATAGGGTTAAAAAAAACTTATGTAGAAGTACTAGTCCAAATTTATTTTTTCAAAGGGTTCATTTGAACAATATAGGTCCGCCGCATTGTGAGTGACTCTCATTATTTCTCATTCGACTACTTTGCCAAGAGAGAGTCATTTTCTAGTCCTACTTATTTGACTACTTTGCCGCCGAGAGAGTCATTCTACTCATTTTTATTTTGCTCTTTAATTTAAAGACAAAATTATAAAATGGAGTGTATTTTCAAGAAGAAATTGAATATGAGTTCCTAGTTCAACGAGTTCTTAGTGTTTTGATATTCACAAGTATTTGTGGGGCAAATTATGAGAGAATGACACAAACATTATATCATTCTCTCTCGTAACTTATTTGATCACAAGTACTTATAAAATTCCAGACCCAGTTCGCAGTAGTTAGAAGTTATTGAAATTAATCAAGGAAACTAATACCTTGATCTTAATTATAACATTTAATTTGACAATCACAAATCAATCAAATTGAGCGTGTGAGTGTGACTAAACATATTCGTCTAGTCCATTTACGGTTAAGGCACGAGACTTGTTCACATAGTTATTATTTATTTAACTACTCCCTCTGTCCCATATTATATAACTTTTTAGGTAAAAAAATTTGTCTCATAATACATGACTTTTTAAAATACCAATACAACATTAATTTTCTTTTCCAGTCATATCATTCATTATTTAATATATATCTTCTTACAATTCTACTTTTTATGTTTCCAATGTCACTAATGAAGGACAATTTGGTAAACTAACTCACAATTTCTCTTTTTCATATAAAATTAACTATTTTTCTTAATTCTTGTGACACAACTTTAAACGACATATAATATGATACGAAGGGAGTAATTTCTTTATATATATGGAAAGAAAAAACAGGATGATTAACAAGACTGAAAAGGATAGATCATAGATCTGAGAGTTGCAGCAAACCCCACATCCCCACCATTTCCATTACACCAAGGATTTGTCCCCATAATACATATCAAGATCACATGTATTGGTTTAATGGTTTCCTTCATGTTTAGCTTCCTGAAGACATAAATTATGTTACACATAACATAACATAAATGACCCACGCCCTTCGTGCACCATATCTTAATATTGATACAGAAAGGTCTTTCATTTGGTCTCTTAATTCGGCTTCAACTAGCGTGATCACCATTTTGAAGGAAAATGCATTACCTATTATGATATGGTTAAAGCTATGAAAGATGAAGCTGGCTTTCAAAAACAGAATAAGACAATGATCTTATTTTGTACTCTAGAGGTTTGATGGCAATGTATATCTTCAGTAGGGACAGTGTGTTGAACATATCGTGGTGTATAGTCAACTAGGGAATTAGTCAAAGCAATAAGAGGGTATTGATGAATTTAATTAAAAGCCAGCCATATAGAAATTTTCAATAAGTGAATGATAATCAATAAAGATTTCGTGTGGCAAAAAGGAAAACAGTGTTGTTTCTCAGCAATCAGCTCTAGATTTTTAATTAAAGCCAGACCCGCAGCTTAATTCAATCATTTTTTTTTCGGAATTTCAAACCTTGATATCAAGTAGTAATGGATTTTGTGCTAATTAGGAGATGAGAAATGTTAGTAAAACTTTTTTTAGATTCTCTCTTGAACACTCACTCTATGATAGATTAAAATTCATGTGGGTTCTACCACTTTGAAATTGGGATCCATTAGTTTAGTAGGATCACATGAAATCTAACCAATCATAGAGTGAGTGTTGCTAGCACTTCTCTTATCATATTCTTACTTTATAGTCTATTTTCAAAAATGTTGAAAATATGAAAAGCATAATTAATTGATATTATCAACTATAATCAAAAGAATTGCCGCACTTTGGCTCTTCTTTGGCAAGACTGATTCGCTAACTTATAGAGAATAGTTTATAGCAGACCAGCTTGTTATAACTGTTTGACACTATTGGCTTTTAGCGTTTTTTTCACTAGTTTATAGTGTTTTTTTGACCTTATAGTGTTTCATTTTTGCTTTCGTCATTTATCCTTTTTTTACTCTCTTATTTTTAAGCATTAATTACATATTCTATTTACGTAATTTTTTAGGTATAAACTATTTCAATCTGCTAGCTTATCCGCTGTCAATACATCCACTTTAAACTATCTTATCCGTTATTCGCTACTTTTTGCCAAATAGAGTCTTTATCTCTTATAAATACTAGGACACACACCCGCGCATACGCACGGGACGACCATTTAGACGCTAATGAGGCTATACCCAACGCTTTGTTTGGTGTCAATATGAAGAGATTGACGTCGTTACTATATTTGTAATTGAAGAATTGGTTATTTGGAATATTCTACACAAAGATTAGCTAACCTCACAAAGCCATTCAGTAGCAAACCACTGAAACGGTGGCATAGATAAGCATATTTGAAAATAACTTTAGAGCTTATTTAAACATAATAAGACCATGATGGGTTATCAATACAACACCTTACCTAGATAAATTATATTTTTACAACCGTGCGATGCACAGGGTGAGAATTTAGAATGTGAGTAACGTAATTCATAAAAACATTGATAAAAACACTCTTTATGGTGTTGCTACTCATCAGATTGCTGGTCACTTAAACCTAATAAATCCTCAACATGTTGCTTCTTCTTCTCATCAAATGGCGGAATACCGGAATCCGATGAATCCACAGGCTGACCCTCCTGCTGTTGTTGATCAAATTGATGGTCGCATACTTCTATTGAATCACCATCATCATTCCAATCTCCACCTTCTTGAACTCTGTGACAAACAACACTAACTGGCTCAATAACAGAATCCTTAGGCTGAAAAGATTGTTGTTGAAATGAAATTTGAACAGATTCAACTATGTGACAAGAATCCAACATCTTAGTACACTCCCTAGGATAAAGCTCATCAACAGAATCAATTTCCATAGGGCGCTTGCCATTTTGGTATCCAAATCCAGCAAGTACTTCATGTAAGACAATCGTTCTCTGCTTGACAAGAGCTACAAAACAACCTCTGAACAACACTTGAACGACCCTCCAACATGTCTACTCAACCTTCAATCCAACATAGCAAAATCAACAGCCTGTTCAAATAGAGTTGATGATTTTCAATTCACTCAAGTTCTAAATTTTTGTTCATCTTCTTCTCAATTGTAAAAATCTAAACAAACCCATAAAGCATAATCAAGGTAGGCCAATATAATCAATACCCAGAAACAGAAACAGAAGAAAAATACACGATTTCAACCAATTGCCCAGATAAATCCCAAAAAAAATCACCTTTTTCTTCTCTTGATATGGGTATGAACAAAGATGGAATCTTTGATTGAAGGAAAAATGAAAAGTGCCTCTTATGGTAGAATATAAGAAATCGAGATCTCAAGAACACATTAATGCAGAAATGAATCCACCATTCTAATTCCAATGTAGGAACATAAATTTCAAATTTTGATAATGACCATTATTCTTCACGCCACATGATTCATAAAAAATATACTATCAATCAAGATCCCCATCTCTCTATCTCAGCTCATTCAAAAATAAAAGAGTGAAAAAAATGAAAAAAATAACAATGCTATAGACTTACAGGATTGGATAGGAACCACAACCAACTAAAATCTAGTAACAGAAAAAGGGTACTTGATGTGGAATTGTCAAATTGAACAGCAATCTTAAACTCTCTTTTTCTCTCTATTACTGTGTGTGTATCTATATGTGTATGTGTGTATCTAGAAAAGGTATTCATTATTTGCAGGACTCTTGGCTCCTTGAGTATCTTCTAAACAAATCTCTATCTTGACATATATCCTACACACTACTCCAAGATATCATATTAACAGAAAATTGGACAGATGTCCTATATATATTCAATTTGTTGAGAGTGTAACACATGTCGCAGAAAACATAAAAGCTGCATAATAAGCACAAAAATAAAAACTCGGCATATCAACATGGAGAGTATATAAACCAGAGAAACAATGCATGAGTGAGGTGTGAATGCTAGCATACCTGATATGCTCTTAATGACTGATCAACACCCACTTGATCTCCGCCTTCAGCTTCTTAATAGGTGAGCCAGCAGTGGCGCCGTTGTGTCGTCTTCCTCCCTGCTCGTGTCCCCAGACAAACTCTCTCCACACAAAGAAATGGCCATGACAAATGTTCTTCGGTGATTGCGCTTCACTGGGAAGTGTAGCTCGGAAGAGCCATTGATTGATCAAGTAACAACAACTTCTTCAAGTTTATCATGGTTTAATATCATGGTTCTCAAATTAGCAATTAAAAGACATAGTCCATGCCTCCATGGAAGAATTCCTTACAAATTTAAAAGGAACTATAATCCAATTAAAAAAAGTGAGAGATTCAATCATTAAAAAGCAAATTAGGGAGCTGACAGCAGCGTGGAGGTGACAAACCTTCCCATAAGATATGTGTAGATACCTATAGTGGTACTCTAAATCAAGGCATGTTTCTCAGAAATTGTATTGCATGAATGTAGTTGGCTTCTAAAGTATAATAATTTGCCTAGTATTCTGGATGTGATCATGAGTTCTAATATGGCATTTTAAATACGTTATAAAAAGTTTTCAACAAAATTTGTTGTCGTTAGATAGGAAGACTTGCTTGCATATCTGTGATACTCTCTAAAATCTAGCCATGTTTTGGAACCATTTCTCAATGCATTCTTAACATCTTTTAGAAATTTATCAGACACTCAGACTTTTGAGCCTCTATACATGGTTGAAAGTAATTGATCTCGAGCTATCGCGTTTTCAAATTGACAGCGGCGTGAAGGAAGGAGCAACTGAAATTAAAAAAAAAATGAAGGAAGGAGCAGAACTGAAATAAAATAATTAAGGGCTTTAAAAATATTAAGAAGAAGAAACCTGTAGATGAAGGAAGGGCGGAACTGAAATTAAAAAAAAATGAAGGGACAAATCTTGAGCCACCGCTCACGACGACTACCACCGTCTTCTCCGGCACACCAACGCCGGCGAAACCCTTCATCACGATCGCGAAACCTCCTTAAGCCATGGCCACCGTGTCCCTCGTGCTAGCATCGTAATCCTTCGTTCTCAATGATACGATTTGTGAGAGAAACGAAAAAGAGGGAAAGAAGAATGGCGTTTGAGCAGACGCGTGAAGATTTGGGTTTAGTCGGATGGAAAACTACACCTAAAGTTGACTTTATTTACGGAACTGCCATTGAATGATAATTGGTTTTCCCGCACTAATCGGCTCATAAAGTCGATATTGGAATTATAGCGTTGGATTGGATTACCAAGAATCTCACATTTATTTATTATAATAATAGATGGTCATGCTGAGAGTTACTGTATTCGCAACCATGCCCTATAATATTAAGAGATGAGAGTGTGGGTGATCCCTTGTGGGAGAATTAAGTACTATCATTTTCTACAACTCTTTGGATGAAAGTATTGTTATACGGTAGAGTGATATATATTTTGGGTTGAGCTACGAATAGTTCTAATCTTATTTTGAATAATCAATAAATTATGTAGACGAGTTTTCGTAGATGTAGACAAGAGTAGGGGTTTTCAATGATTTGGGTAAATCCGAACCAATCCGTAGCCAACCCAAACCGAAGTGTTTGATTTGGATAATTCGTGTTTGGGTCAGATCCAAACCAACTCGTAAAATTCCGTACTAGTATGGTTCGGATAACAGATTTTAAAATTTAAATTCGAACCAACCCATGAACCCGTAGCACAACAAAACTATTAGACTAGCGAATAATCTTCTTCAACCTTACTCTATCTCAATTGTCACAAAGTCACAACAAAATCCATCCAAACTGAATATATTTGATTGGTTCGGGCAACAGATTTAGTTAAAATCCATCCAACCCAACCCGTGAACACCCCTAGGCAAGAGATATTGAATTATGTAAATTTTTGTTCGATCCTATATTCTATAAAAGATCATAAGGTGTGTGGGTTAATTTGTTGGGGTGTAGGATTTTGCCAATAGTGGTATTCTGTAGAAAAATTTATTTTATTTTATTTTGTTGATAATTGATTACTAAGTATAAAAATTTATTTCAATGCCCTTCAATATTAATTGAGAAGTAATTGAGAAGGAGGCTGCAGCATGCCTCTGAGAAGTGTACCACGTGGCAGGGCATGGCTATATAAACCTGACAATGACATCGCTTTGCAGTGCGGTAAGATAACCTCCTCGTGTGTACAAACGTGATTCCATCACCACGCACGCTTGCACACGCATGGCGCACGTACGTTTATGCCATTCACTTTCGTTTTTGATTCCTTCCTGAAACTCTAAGTTTACAACACTTCTTCATTCCTTTTTCGGAAACTCTATGTATCAAAATACTCCCTCCGTCCCATTTTATTTGTTGTTTTAGTAAAATCAATTTGTCTCAAATTGATTGTTGTTTTAGAATCTCAATGTAACTTTTAATATTCTTTTCCATTTATGCCCCTATTAATGATGACAACTTTTTACATTTTAAAAATATTCACATTTTTTTATGTAGAGAGATAAATGGTTAATTATAAATTAGACAACACTTTTTAAAAAATCTAGACTCCTAATCATTTTCCTTAAAGGGTGTGCCAAAACCTTAAACTGCAAACAATTTGGGACGGAGGGAGTAGTTTTCTAATTGTATTATGTTATGATCCAAGATCAATCTAAGTAAAGTCCAAAGGAAACAAAGTTAGGCCTAAATATTTTGTGGTGCCTTAGAAGAGAATTAATTAATCATTTTGTTAAAAGAGAATCTAGAAGGTTATTTAGTTGGGTGAGTCATCATTTTTATTTTGTCTTTTAACTAGTCATTGGATTTCCTATCCTTTTAGCACACTATGTATTTGAAGTGCTATATATACCTTGATTGTAGAAGGCAAATTCATCAATGAAAATTATGAAGAAAAGTTTAGTGTAGTTTTTTATTGTTTTAAAGGAGGCGCTCTCCCCTCGAAATGAACTTTTATTTCCAGTTATTGTGTTTTGAAGGTTCACCCATTTTTGGGTACCTTACATATTATTAGTATGAAGTATTTATTGATAACAAATCTACATTTTACTGTTGGTGATTACTCAAAACTAGAACTTAAGACCTTGAAGTAGAAGCTAAGTCCGATCACAACTTTTTTTTATCGAGATTAGGGTATCTACCATCGAACACAGTGACTAATCCCCTCGTTGAATTAGAGGCACCTCGAAAGGTGGGACAGTTGGTTCAGTGATTTAAAGCTGCTCCATACCCGAGGCGAGGATCGAACCCGATTACAACTTTGATCCTTGTCGATATTAAAATAGTTAAATAGCAATAAAAAAACAACAATTTCTTTTTAAAATTATTTTAATGTTATTAAATCAAGTTATTGGACACAAATGCACAACAACTATTTTATTAATTTTTGCTTATAAAAAATAATTAGGTTAATCAAAGTTAAATTTTATAGTACATCATTTTTGTAAATAAGATTTACTCAAAAAAGATACAGCTACTTTGTACATCAACATTAATTTATAAATCAAAGTTTTACTGCACGAAGTCTCTTAGAAGAATTGATATTTGATAGTATTTCTTTTTTTCTTCTGTTCTCAATTCTTCTGACAAAGTCGAATAAAGATTTTGAGTTAGTTCGTTATACAGTTTTTTGTGTGTGAATGAGTTAGAATTGTGTCCACCTATCCATTGCATTACCCATTGTGTTGTGTGTCACATGTTCAGCCGTCGTGTCTTATCCAGTTATGCCCATCGCCAAATCCAAGTAGTGATTATAAATGGATAGCCACATAATCAAGCATTATTGACACAACTCTCCCTCGTGAAGGGTTTGACACAACTTGATGTATTTTTCTCCCTCTAGTTTCAACGCCAAATCCCTAATAGCTATTGTCTCCATTCTTTATTTTATCTCTGGGTGCTCATCCATTCCCGAGCCTAGCTAGCTTGCCAGAGACACAGACATCATCGCCTCAGTCGGAGGGAAGCGTGTGTATTGCACCCACGTACACTTTCATGAGTTGCCTTCCCTTGCCCCCGTTTCTTTGACAAAATTCACGTCACATAAACTCACAAGATACTGCTCAATGTGTGTGTGTTTTTGTGTGTGTTAAGTTCTGCGATGAGGAGAATTGATAAGGGATGAGGGAATTTTGAAATTCATATCAAAATCGAGTTTAAGTCCTGCGTAGAAGCTAGGAATCTCAGCTTCTTGATAAAATTGATTTTAAAGCTTGAATCAATTCTTTGTTCACAGAAACCAAACATCAAAGTTCACGGCAAAATCACATTTCAGCAGGTACAAACACATGGCAAAAGCCATTGGACCTGGATCGAAACATAAGCTGTGTCTACAAGCACGTTCATATTCATTGCATCACAATGTCCATTCCCTATTTGAGAAATACGAGTACACAGTATAACATTTAACAACAGAACAAACTATTCGATAAAGCACAAACTTCACTTCAGGGTATGGGTTTCATTTCATATAAGAAATAATACAGTTAGTATCCAATGACTACAAAGGATAGCACGGACATGCCTCCTACAAGCAACGCAGATGTCTCAATTATTAATCATAGTAGTCCCTCTACAATCAACTGGAATTCAGCCTCTGGAAATCAACCAATTGGTAAAGATCACCTCGTCGTTGCTTTGTCACAGGGAGATTTGTCCTGAGTAATAAAATCACAAATATTTCAAAATGATTATGACTGGCAATCATAAGTTAAACATGTGCAAGATTCTTCTAGATTGAAGGAAAGCAAACCTTCTCTGCTCCAATATTGAATAATCAATTTCTGCTATAATGATCGTCTCCTCATGTTCTGTAGTAGCCAGAACTTCTCCAAACTGCCACATTGATATGTACCACGGTAAGTATGTATGCCTTACTACTGACAACTAAAGATATTTCCCCTTATATGTGTAATTCATTTAAAAAAGAAATGAGAAAACCAACTTGCATAATCAGTACTTGAATGGCTCTACGAAAGGAAAACAAGACATAAAGGATCAACTTACTGGTCCAACAAGAGTGGAGTGGCCCCAGGCTACATAACCAGATCCAGTATCCCGAGCAGGTGAACAGGTCGCCACATATAACTGTCAGAAATGAATTTCTGTGAGCATCCACTAGTCTCCTAAGAGCTCAAAAATTTGCATTTCACAATATAGCATGGTTAAAATATATAGAGACCCCCTAACTAAAACCCTGTATTAATCACACAATCAACAGGGCCGATCTGAACAATTCAACCGTAAAATACTAAGACAAATCTTTTTTCAATCCTCATTCTATTATTTCCCTTTGAGATGTGTAGGAGTGATGGATCCCTCTGACATATATGGCTCATCTATGGATACATCAATCTGAAAGGCAATATCAGATTTCAAATGTAAAGTAGCATCTTCTTTCTAGAACTTATTATGGCACATTCATACCAAATTTGTTAGGGATTTTCAATTTGATTGATCTTTTTTCTTGATATCTAATCCACGATGCAAATAACTCCCAATACAAAGCAACTTTTCTAAAGATCATTATTTGGCTCGCTGATCATGAACCCCGCCAAATAAACATAAGAAAAAACACTGGTTGACTTTCAGATTTAATATACTTTAACATAAAAATATACATGCAGTAAAAATCCACAGAAGTAGCAAAAATAAAGGGGTCATTACCTGATTATCTGTAGCTCTGCATGTGAAGAAGAAAACACGTCAGAAAAGGAATGCAGATTAGTCATTATTGCTTAATCAATATAATATTTTAATAAAAATAACAAGTTTGTAGTGTTTAAGGAGTCGAGGCTATATTTGTCCATAAGTTTGTCATTATTCCTACAACGAAGGCTACATTTGTCGATAAATTCCTGTTATTACTAATCATAAATATGGTTCAGTGAACTGCTACTTCAATTGAATGTGACCTACACTACACCAATTGAAATTAATCAATCCAAAGGATGTTGTTGTGCTCATACAGGAGAGTTTTTACTAAAAGAACTATATAATTTCATTACAGTTTTTCCGTTCCCATCACATGAACATTATTCAGGAATCAAGAGCATACTGGAAACTTAAAGCAACTATACAAGGGAATAAAATTTTAAAGAATCAGTAGTATAAAATTTGTTTCAGGTTCTCAACATTTCCATTACATAGTATCTATTAATACCTTGCCCTCTGCAATAATTCCCAATGCAATGGTCCAGTTGTCATGTTAAATGCCCCAGGATAGCAGAGCAAGTGAGCACCTGAAATCAAAAGCTGAATACTGTAAGTTCCGAAAAGCTAAGAAGAATAACAAAAATAATAGTAACAGTGCAATGCAACTTTGGAAATAAATCAACTCAACTGGACAACAAATCTCAAGCAAAGCTTACAAGTTTACAGTCTATAAAAATTACAAATAATTGACAAATTACATAATAAAGGGAATGCAATATCATACCAAAGAATAAAGATTTGAAGTTTCTTTTTTGTATATCCCTAAAATAATAATTAGACTATGAGGCAGAGTTGCCCCAAGTATTTGAACCAAATTCTTTTCCTATCCACCCCCAAGGAAACAAACTTGTAAATCCATCATGCCAAAAAAACTTGAGAGATATGAATGGTGTACCTTGGAAAACTCAAATCATTACCAACCAAATATAAGTGGAACAAGATTAATTGCATCAGAAAATATTAATGGCAAAGACAAACCTCTTGCTGCATATATCATTGCTAGTTCTGGAAACCGAATGTCATAACAGATGCCTATGCCAATGCGCCCAACCTCTGTATGAATCATATCATCAATACAATTAGTTTACTATAACATAAGAATATTCATGCAAGAAAAAATAATCAGAAAGAATTAAAAATTATACCAATCTTGTGGCACATGTTAAACAGACAGGATGCTCTGTTCTAAAATTAAATCTCTATATAAATGTTCCTTCCTAGAACTCCATTTAAACATGTAGTTTGAACCAGGGAAGGAGCTATCTGTGACCCTCAAAGCCAAGCTAAGGATGGCAAAAAATCTTACTATCAGACAAATTTTGTGATGGGCATGGGACGAGTACCAACAGGCTAGTTTGAAAGTTGAATTACTTAGCCATGACGAGGCTAGATACTTCTTATGTTGTTAGTGTTGTCAGTCAGTTCATGAACTCTCATTGTGATGTGCCTAAGGGCTAAGGATGCTGTTGTCAGAACAGTGAGATACAATAAAAGGATCCCCGAGAAATGGTCTAGCATACACAGACAGAAGTCTTTTGGACATTGTTGCATACACATATGCAAATTGGGCAACATGTCCTGATAGGATCGTGAATTTCTCATCTCTCAAATGGAACAATAATGGAAGAATAAAACTGTATAAATGGTGATAAAACTGAAATTACAAAGGTAAATGATAAACTAGGCACTTTGAGAAGCCTAGGGTCTCCTAAAGGCACTTATAGAGGCCTAATCTCTCCTAAAGGAATAACTCCCAAATACTTGCTTAATGATTCTAATCCCCCAAGTCCTATTTATAACCTCCACTCCACTCACCCATTTTCCCTCCACTTTGCCACAGCAAGTGGTTACAACAAACTCTCATTTCACTCCCCTTACATTTTATTTAATTATTTAATATCCTATCAATACTCCCCCCCTAAACATTCACCTTGTCCTCAAGGTGAAGATATAAGAAAAACAATCATTAATAGTCTTCCACCAGGATCCCAAAGCTTGAAGCAAGATGTTACCATAATGCAAAGACGAGTACAATTCACCCGGATCCCACAGCCTGTGATGTGTTTCCGCCCTCGTCATTCTTGAAGACTCCGCCATGTGAATAAGGTGTTCAACCATAGACTTGGGCCACTCAGATTTAACAAAAACATAATTGTTTCTTCCCAAAGATGTTATAATCTCTTCAACTTCAATATTAATAGATACACCTTGAGATTTTTGGGGTGGAAGAGAAGAATTAAAGAGTTGATCTCTTTGATTGTTCAATCCATCTACTACTTGTAATGCCCTTCCAGTATTAGTAAATATAGGAGTTGTAATAATAAAATTGTGAGTCTGGCCCAATGGATTAAAAGTGAGATCCACTTTCTTTTGGGACCAACTAAACTGAAACAACTTATTTTCCTTTCCATCTTTTTCTTTGAACACCTCCCTCTTTTCTTTGAACACCTCCCTCTTTATATCAACTAAATCAGACTTACTAACCTTGACTTGGGCCTGGCCCAAAGAGTTGTCAACATGATCCACCTTCCTTGCCAGGCATTCGGCGCTGATTTTCTTCTTCTCTTCTTTCTCGATATCGCACGCTGCATCTCCAAAAAGAGAGAGAAGCTGCTCTCTCTCATCGCCAGCTTGCCCCTCTGCGTCACCTCCGTCTCCCGTCGCCGGCGAACCCTTGTCATTTCCTTCCCGTTGCACGACGACCATGCTTCTGCCACCGCCGTTGTATTCTCTCTCTGCATCTTGGTCACGAGTCTCAACATCGAAAGAGAGGAATGCATTCCTCAAATCGTGAGATTGTGCCACTGTTGCTGCCTTCAACGCCCCTTTGCAAACGCCACAGTCTGGTGGTTCCGGTGGTGGTTCCTTCGTCAACGATTCCTCCTCTCCATGGGTTCCAATCTTCACTTGCTCCTGCGATGGTTCAAGTTCATCACCGATCTCATCTCCCCGACCACCGTCGTTCACCCTTTCGCGATTCTTCTTCTTCATCTTTGAGCCAAGATTCTTAAGACTCGTATTGATCTCATCTAGTTGCT
Source organism: Oxytropis ochrocephala (assembly GCA_020916435.1). NCBI lineage: Eukaryota > Viridiplantae > Streptophyta > Magnoliopsida > Fabales > Fabaceae > Oxytropis > Oxytropis ochrocephala. The sequence goes on from CM037089.1 coordinate 7,949,919, forward strand.
TTATGATCTTCGTCATTGTTAGCTCCGCAACTCCGACACTCTGTTCCGCAGCCTCCATACGATTCTCCAGCTTCAATGGTGCACGGCAATCAGAACCCTCGTGTTCTAGATCTGAATGAATTCCTTCACTCCAGTCATCAATGCATTGTTTCTGACTTGGCTCTTCATCTCTTTTTCTTGATTTGGCAGTAACATAGACTTGTTGCAACCAATCTAATTTCATTTCTAAATAGATCTCAAAATCTTTCTCTGAAAGTTCATCGTATCTGCTTCTTCTTCGTTTCTAAACGTTGCTCTGATTTTGTAAATTTCTTCCCGCCATTACGGTTTTTGTATGCGATGCTTTTTTTTCCAGAAATTTCTCCATGGCAGCAACTCTGTTATCTCTTTGAGCACTCAGGATCGAGTGCTCTGATACCAATTGATAGGATCGTGAATTTCTCATCTCTCAAATGGAACAATAATGGAAGAATAAAACTGTATAAATGGTGATAAAACTGAAATTACAAAGGTAAATGATAAACTAGGCACTTTGAGAAGCCTAGGGTCTCCTAAAGGCACTTATAGAGGCCTAATCTCTCTTAAAGGAATAACTCCCAAATACTTGCTTAATGATTCTAATCCCCCAAGTCCTATTTATAACCTCCACTCCACTCACCCATTTTCCCTCCACTTTGCCACAGCAAGTGGTTACAACAAACTCTCATTTCACTCCCCTTACATTTTATTTAATTATTTAATATCCTATCATGTCCATCCAACAAGCAGTCCACATCAGGATATTGTGTTCTTATTGGAGGCAACTTGATCTCATGAAACAGTAGTGAGCAAAGCGTTTGTTGCCTGATCTAGTCCATAGGCTGAGTAGAGTTACGACTCTTACTACTTGTGAACTCATCTGGTTCAAACGCCTTCTCCAAGATCTCCGCTCATGTCGAATAGGCAATGCGAAGCTCATTCGTGACAATCAAACAGCCTTACATATTGCCTCCAACCCAACCTTTCATGCGCAAACTAAGCATATTGAGATCGATAGCCATTTTATTTGTGAGAAGATTATGTTTCGCGAGATTGCTACTTCATTTGTTGGCTCCAATTATACGAATTCTTCAAGGACCGAGGATAACTTGCATGCGATAAGCTTGATGCATATAATTTTTATGCTCCAGTTTAAGGAGGAGTGTTGAGATATGGCGTCAATTATGATAAGATACTAATTTGTACTTATTATGATTGCTTATCTTTAGGGACTTGATGTTTGATATGCAAATAGAAATTAGGACCAATTACAATTTTAGTTTGATCTTTTCCTTAGTTCTAACTTTCCTATGTACATATATATATATGTGTGTGTGTGTGTGTGTGTGTGTGTGTGTGTGTGTGTATAGCCTATGTACATAAATATTATTAAAAGAGAAATACAATTCCTTTCTTCCATTTTTTTTCTGTTCTTATTAATGTATTTTTAGTCTTGGCCCCTCCAAATCCCAAACTCTAGCTTCGTCCCTGGTCGGAACAAGTGAACATACTTACCAAAATCTACAGAGAAGCCGAAACCACCTTTCATAGAGAGATTCAATCACTAATTTTACATAAGATAAGATCACCTGTCATGTATGTTCAAGATGAGCTATGGAAGTGTTCAAGAAGCTAAAGAGTCTAATCTAAAGGCTAATCAAACAGTAGGACCAGAATAACAACTTTCATTTCATTTCTTCATCCTTCTTTGCAATTCAATATGAGTGTCATTTTCCGTGGTTTGAATATGCAATTATGCATTACTCTACTCATTTATATGTTTACAAACACAATAGAACTAGCAGAATAAAATACTGCCCCATTACTAAAACAGATAGAGCTGGGAAACACATGCCTAATTATGTATTTGAAAGAATACGTCAGACCTGTGTCCACAATTGTTGGAGTCTCCCCAGCAGTAAGAGTTTCTGATTCAATAAAGGTAATCTTCCCAGGTATATCAATATCAAAAAGATGTATCTGTGGTGACACCAGGAAATCAAAAATCAAAAATTACATATTAAAGGAGCAAATGGTAATATTGACTAATGTACTACTCACAATCCAAATTCTGACCAATTATGAAATTTAAAATCTAATAAGAAGTGCATAATAGTTGCATACCCTGAATTAAATATTAAATTGGATTCCAGAAATGGTACCTTGCGGTGCTTGGCTTTTAGGCTTCCATCAGTTCCAAAGACGCAACAAGTATTATACAAGCGATCTCCAGAACGTTCTGGAATAGAACCCCCAACGATGGTGATTTTCAAGAGACGAGACAATTCAGAGAGCATGGCAGTAGAAGGAGATGCATCACCACCAGCATCAATATCCTCAGCGTAAACAGGGAAACTATCATTCGAATAAGGACTGTTCCAAATTTCCTAACAAGCAACAGTTTCATTCCAGACACTGAATAAAATTCAAAAGAATCCGCAAAAGCACTTTTAATTATATGAAAGAAAAGAAAACTCACGGGTAATAGAACGAGTTTGGCACCCTTTGCTGCGGCGTCTTGAATAGCGTTGCGAGCGTGGACGATGTTCCTGTCCTTATCGGGAGTGACAGAGAGTTGACAGAGTCCAATTTTGAACTGAAAAGAAAGAAAGGAATAATAAGGAGAGAGGAGAGGAAGAGGAAGATGAAGAGAGAGAGAGAGAGAGGGATAACTTGCCTTGGTGACGGGGGGAGTGGGCATGGGAATGGCGGGAGGTCCTCGAGCTTTTTCTGAATGGATGGATGAAGGTGCAGCGGCCATGATTGGAGAAGGAGAAGAATGGATTTGGTGATTGCGAAAGGGGAGAGTGAGGGTTTTGGAGAGAAAGAGATTGGAAGTGCGATTGCGAGTGTGGTTGAAATTGAAAGATTTCAAGGTTATCAGTGATGATAATGCGGAAGCTTTCATATTCACTCTTTGTTTTCGCAATTAATTGACTTTTCCTTTTCATTCATTCCTTCAGTTCCTGATCTGACTCATCGGAAGCCCGCCACGAATGCAAACGGATACGGCTTAAATTCACCGCATGTAATAAATGAAGGAAAACTAAGAGAATATGAGAACGGTGAATTCTAAAGTACCTACTACATAATGTATGGTACCAACACCTATATGAGTTGTTAAAACATTAAGAGGTGATGTGTTTCAATTTCCAAGCACTAATTGTGCTTACTAATTATTAATTACATTTTAATACCCAAGCACTAATTGTGCGTTTTCAAATTCAAATTCAAATCTTTAAATAAATAAACCTTTTACACCAAAATTGTTCAATTAGAGGTTGAACCTTAGACCTCCATCTAGGATTTGGCGATTTTACCACTAGGATAGACAGTATATTTGTTGATATTAATTACGAATACTGTTATTTATTCTCTAAAAAATTGGTTATGCGGTTCAACTGTTGACCATTCGGTCCAACCCTTGACCCAGTGATCCAGTATTCACCGAGCCGATCACCGACTCGAGTTTTAAAACACTAATTAGGTTGACTATGGTTATATTGACTAAGGTTGGGACCTCTAGTCAACACAAGTCTAACCACCAGTACCTAACTAGGTTGACTATGGTCGATAAAGAGTCAACAACCAATGAAGATCTCACACTAATGAAGTGGGGAGGTGCCAGATGACTCAAAGGAAGAATCCCTATCCAGAATGCGTGCATCATCTTATTCTGTGATAGAAAGAAAACTCTACCAAAGAGGGCTTTTCATGTCGCTCTTGAGGTGCTTGAAGCCAGGAGAGATCGATTATGTTGTGCCTACCAGAAAATCGAGTCGTGCTCGGAGAACTCACAAGTCGCTCTCAGAGTGCGCAAAAAGTAGGGAAATGTTCGAAATGAAGAGAACTGGTGGGGTCCTTATATAGTGGGCCTATCAATAGATCGTGGGTCGAAGATGAAACGACGCGGCCCTTCTCCCTACTCATTAAATGTGTGCCTTGAAATAATCAACAGTCGCATCTCACCATAATTACAGACCATCTCGAGGAGTGCAAACGCCACACCAGTCAAAGCTCAGCAGTCACATCATTTCAGCCATGTTCAGTTTAGAATACCCGAAAAATGCGCGTGGATGCCACATGTTCAGAACTCGATCGAGCCATGGATCGATTCACGAATCTGGGGGACACGATCTCAAGCCTAAGCGTGCCTCGCGGCGACTTCGGCGAGAGGAAGCTGTTTCGGGATCGGGTTGAGGCCCAATCGCTTGATGGGCGAAATTGGCCAAATGATGGTTCGGGCTTGCATAGCTAAAGGAAATGCATGAAGGTCGTGATCAGCGGCCAGATCGAGCCGGTGATCCTACGACTGAAGCGCTTCCGACTCTATAAATAGGAGTCAACCTCGCGAAAGGTACACTTTGCACACTTAACTCATTCCCTACCTTGACTTCTTCTCCCCTGGCTTGGGCGTTGGAGTGTCTTTGCAGGTACAACCCGCCCCGAGCTTTTCTCGCGATTTCGTCAGTAACAGAAGGATCTTAAACCCGACCAGTTCTTTCAAGGGACGCTCAGGTACGGATCAGGTGTGAATCAGGTATCTTTTGCATGCAATTGTAGAGACTAATTTTATTTTCAAACTAAAATTCAAATGAATTAATCTCAAATTTTCATAATATACATTAAAAGAGATAATTTATATTATAATATTTATTTAAAACATTAAAAGATAGAGTATTTTCTTATTTCATTTTTATACTTTTAAAAGTAATTTATTTTCTTATTTTAATTTTTATACTTTTTAAAATATTAAAAGATATTTGTCAAAAAAATATTAAAAGATAACGTATTCTCTCACTGGTGAACTACTAAAAATGATCGTAGGATATTGTGTAACATGCTATGAGTGATTAAGATGAAACAAACAAGTATTAGATCTCAACCGTTGATGACTTTTTATACTATATCCTATGGTCATATTTAATGATTCACCGGTGAGGGATTTGATTTGCTATTTCACCCTAAAAACACCTCCAAATAAAAAGGGTTTTTAATAGTTTTTTTATAACAATTGAACAACCTTTTACTAGGTTTTAATTTCCTCTTTGGCGCCCAACATAAATCTCAATACTTCTTCATTCATTTTAGATTCATCGTATCATAACTTATGTCTTTGATGCGCATTAGTCTGTGCCACTTAATTAATATACTAGACGAACGCCACATGAGTGAGCGAGGTCTAGTGCCACTTAAAAATAGTCCCCCTATTTTTACCAACTCAAGACTTTAGTCCCCTAAAGTTTTTTTTCCACAAATTTACTCTCTCTATTTTCACCAACTCACGATTTTAGTCCCTCAAAAATTATTTTCACGAATTCAGTCCTCCTATTTTCCCAATCTGTAAAATCGTGAGTTATTGAAAATAGGGGGACTAAATTTGTGAAAAAAATTCTTGGGGGATCAAAATCGTGAGTTGGTGAAAATAAGGAGTCCAAAACTGTAAATAAGCCTTAAAATAAAATAAGACAATACATTGGCTTTTTATTAAAATAAATAATATATCAATTTAGTTTTTGAAATATAACAACGAAAATCTTTAAAAAATATTAATTTTAAAAAATATAAATTCAAATTAATAATTTAGATTTATTACCTAGTTTATTTAAAACATTAAAAGATAATGTAATTTTTTATTTTATTTTTTATGCGTTTTAAGGCTAAATATTTTCTCCATATTTAATAATAGACTAAACGTAATAAAAGACTTTATTTTTTATGGTGAAATTAAAAGGCTTTTTTATAAGAATAAAAAATGTTAGAAAAAAAACTATCCTGATAAAGTTAAAAGAACAAAAGACTTTTTTAAATTTGATTGGCAACGCTAAAAATCCAAACTTTTTTTTGACCAACTATAAAATCCAAACTTAAGAAGGGAAGTAATGGATTATAATTGATTGACAACAACAAATAAAATTCAATCTTAGCAATGAGTCAAAACATATAATAGCAATACTGAAAAAATAGGTGTCGGTACTCATATTTTTTAGGTGGGTAACCAAGTTGCCACCTTTTTTATTTTATAAGGGGCTTAAATGCACTTTTGGGAGTGTGACTTAGGGTACTAAAGAAAAGTTTAGTAACTATTACTAAAAAGGGTATTGGGGTATTTTACTAATAATGTTTTATATTTATATTTATATATATAAATATATTAGATATAATATAAATATATATGTGGTTGCGGTCGGTGGTGGCAAAGCATGAGCTCTGGCGATTAGCGCAATGAGCTCGGCGGCCGGTGTGTGGTGGAGCTCGCGGTAGATCTCGACGATCGATGATTTGTTAGATGGCGGCGGCGGCCAAGGTGGTGCCATTAACCACAAATATGAATCTATGGTTAGTGGGGGTTAGTGGCCACTAACCACAGATTCATATTTGTGGTTAATGGTATCCAACTAGTGTTTTGGATGCCACTAACCACAAATATGAATATGTGGTTAGTAGCCACTAACTTCCACTAACCACAGATTCCTATTTGTGGTTAGTTAGTGGAATCGAAAACACTAGTTGGATTCTATTAACCACAAATGTGAATCTGTGGTTAGTGGCCACTAACCCCCCACTAACCACAGATTCATATTTGTGGTTAACGGCACCACCATGGCCGTCGTCGGTCACTGGAGCTCCGCCGTCAGCCACCGTGTCGGCCGCCAGAGCTCCGGGGACTGGTCGCCGGAGCTCCGCCACCGGCAACCACCACATATATATTAAATATTTATATATGTTTATATTATATATAATATATTTATAAATATAAATATAAATATAAAAAATTATTAGTAAATTACCCCAATACCCTTATTCATTATCAACCATTAGATCAAATTAGATTAATAAAAAAGAGATCCAATGACTAAAATTGGTTTAGTAAGAAAAACTAAAAAAAAGTTTAGTATTGTAAGTCATAGCCCACTTTTGGTTCTCCTGTTTTACTATACTATATGTTCAATTTTGATTCCCTTATTTTATTTTGGATAATTTTAGTCTCTCTATTTTACAAAATGTGCAATTTTGATCCCCCTATTTTATTTTGAAAAATTTTGGTCATCCAATTTTACTAAATGCGCAATTTTGATCCCCCTATTTATTTTTGTGCAATTTGGTTCCCCTATATTTCAAATATAAATAAACTATTTTTGTATTTTATATTTTTAATAGTTAAATATTTATTTAAAAAATTAGAAAATAATTTAATTATTTTAAATAATTATTTTATATTTTATATTTTAAAATATAAAAAATTAATAATTTAAAATATACTTAATAAAATAAATGAGGTGGTCCCCTATTTTACTATTTAAATTTATATTGTTTAATTAAATAATTTAATAATTTCCTATTTTAAAATAAATATTTAACTATTTAAAAATATAAAATATAAAAATAGCTTACTTATTTTATATAATTAAATAAATAATTTACTATAGAAAATATACAGTACAAAAATACTTTGATCGTTTAAAATAAATTAATAATTTTTCATTTTTGAATAAATATTTAACTATTTAAAAATATAAAAATAGATTTTTTATTTTATATAATTAAATAATTTTCTAATTTTTTAAATAAATGTTTAACTATTGAAAATTTAAAATAAAAAAATAGTTTATTTATACAAAAATTATTTGGAAAATAGGGGGAGCAAAACTGCACAAAAATAAATAGTGGGATCAAAATTGCGCATTTAGAAAAATAGGGGGCCAAAATTGCCCAAAATAGAATAGAAGGTCAAAATTGCTCAACAGGTGTCCAACCAAGAAGTTGGGGGCCAAAGTTCCTGAGGAGGTTTTGACTAGGGATAAGCCCAGGCAAGCCATCTAAGAGTATTAAGGGTCACTATTCAACAGTCACATACATGACTGCAAAAGAAAGAAATTAGAGGACAAAAGCAAGCCTCTAATACTTGTAGGCTATCACCCAACAGCGGCCTAAAGACTATTTCATTCCTACAAACAACAAGGTAGAAATTTCTAGGGATGTTACTATCCTAGAAAGTGAACAGTGAAAGTGGGATATATCTGAGCAAACTAGCTCAGAAAATTCTACTATCCTAGAAGAAGTTATTGACATTAGACTAGAAGTGCCTCATCAAGAAGATGAAGACACCTCAGATGATGAAGACTATGTACAGCAACAGGCAGAACCTATTCCTCAAGAAGAGGAGCCTGTTACACCAAATCCAGAATTTATTGAGCAAGTTTTAACTAGAGGACAAAGGTTGAGACAGCCACCTAGAAGACTGGGAGACTATGATTTAGCCACTGATGGTGACTTTAGTTGTTGAGATAAATTACCTAATGCAACAATTTTGTTGGCTACCACAATTTACTCATGGTAATAATAAAACCACTCAAATGTCGGCGATAATTATAACTGTGAAAATATTAATAACAACAACAACATTCAATATTTTTGCAAATTTTTTTGCAACGGGACTTATTGCTGCCACATGCAACGACACTCTTATTCTCAGAAAAAATATTTTTTCCAACAACTTTAAAATGTTTCCAACAATAAAAGTTGCTGTAAAAAGTCTTTTTTCTAGTAGCACTGTTTATATATAAATTATTTATCATCTTGAAAATTGAATACGGATATCTAGTCTTATTTAAATTTCTAATTTCTAATATATTATTGAATGATGAACGAATTTATTTTGTAAGTTAATTAAATAAGCTTGCGATTCTTTTAAATGAAAACTATTTCCTTGATAAGAAAACTATTTTGCAAGTTTTATATAAATTTTTGAATAGTATTACAAGATCATAAGTACGAGTTGTACTGATCTAGACATAATTTTTTTAAAATAAAAAAATGCATTGATAATCCTGCCTAGTGGTTATTATATTTTCTTTAACAATAATGTTATTTGGCCAAAATATTTTAGCTAAAATAGACAAAAATCAACTTACAACACCAATTAACCAAGTTTTTTAAACTATTAACCAACCCGTTTTTTCACAGTTTTTGAGATCATTGATTAAAAACTTGGTTAATTGGTTGCTTGGTTAATAACCTAAAAAAGTTGATTAATTTGTATTGTAAGTTGATTTTTGTCTATTATTGGTTGAATTTTTTTTGGCTAAAAATTTTCTATATTATATGAATATGAATATGAATGTGGCGGGTACTTTTGTTGAAGCAAAATCTGCATGGTTTTGAATCGTGTTTACTGGTTAATGAAGCACACCTCTACTCTTCAAGCGGCGTAGTGGATATTCATAATCTACTAACCATCGTTTGAGTCTCTGTTCAAGTGGCGCGGTGTTTCGGCACAATCCTTTACCGTTGGGTTAAGGGGGTAAACTTGAAAAGAAAAAAAGTACTAAACGAAAGAAGAAAAAAAACAGTTAACAGAAAATTAAAAAACATCCCAAACGAACCGACTTCATATATTCCAACGGTCATTATAACTGTCACTCGCGCCTCTTTCCTACTTATATATTTCCCATTCCAACAAATCATTTCACAGTTTTTATCGTTGCCTGTCTCTCCATTTTCTAACAGATTCTGTCTGTCTGAAACACTCACTACAGTAGCGGCGCTTTCATCTTTAGCGCCGCTACTGCCATCATCACCACCGTTCCATTTTTTCCTCCAAATTTTGTTTCCACCACCGTGAAATATTAACAATGGAAGACTTAAGGTTTACTTATACTGATTTATATGATACTCCTATTAGCCCAAATTTTTTCGATGTGGTTAATCCCACACTAGCCGATTTATCCATTGACAATAGACTCACTTCACTACCCCAACAAAATCATCATCATCATCATGGAACATTTGAACTTGGACAGAGTAGTAATCAACAAAATCATCACCATGGAAATATACTTCAACAAGGGCAGAGTAGCATTCAACAAAATCATCATCATGGAAATCTACTTCAACAGGGACAGAGTAGTAATTTTCAACAAAATTATCATCAAGGAATACTTGAACAGGGACAGAATAGTAATCAGCAAAATCATAACGGATTATTTCAACAGGAACATGGTAATAATAATCAACCATTTTCGGACCCAATGCTTCATGATCATAACATGAACAATAGTTTTTCTTCCTTTGGAGGAAGTCCGAATTTTGAAGCGGGTCTATCAGAATTGGTGCATGGGAATCAAAGTCAACCATCAAATGGTTTTTCACTACAACAAGTGCATGGGAATCAAAGTCAACCATCAGATGGGTTTTCTCTACAACAACAAGTGCATGATAATCAAAGTCAACCTCTTAATGTGTTTCCATCACAAATGCATGGGAACCAAAGCCAAACTGGGAATGGAGGATTTCCATGGGCACAGAATCACAATGATGTGCTTCAACTTGCTACTTGGCCCCCCATACCTGCCCAATTTTTTTGCAGTTGCTGTCTAGTTCTCAGAGAAATAATTCACACCAATGGTTAGATTAATTTTAATCAATGATGAACAAAATATTTTACTGTTTTTTTGATCTGATAAATTAATATATTTGGATGTAATGTAATGTATGATAGGTGTTCAATTTGAAAAGCTTGAGATTCATGGAAGGCACGGGTTCATAAGCCATGCAATTCACAATCAGCAGAATATTCATGGTGATGCTTCAATGTATCAAATGATTGAGTATGTTCTTATTAGTCTTTGCATTACAGTTGCACTACCTTTTTTTTTTTTATTTGCATGTTAAAAGTATTAAATGGTTTCTTTTTGGGGTGATAATTAATCAGTTTTTGCCGAAAAAGCCTTGAAGAAATAAAGACTTTTTTAGCGAATTACTGCATTGAGCGTACTTTGGGAGGATACTTTATGCTGCAAGATCCCATGTCTGCATATTATGAAACCCTTTGCACTGGTATGGACTGGATTGATGATATTAATATGGAGGAGCCTGGTGCTGATAATCAAAATAATTCTGCAGGTTGGCCCTCATCTAATCAAATATATCACAATTTATTATTATTTTTTATTCTGAGTTTAAATTGTTATGGTTATAGATGAAGCAGCAGTGGAGCAAGTAGCTGAGAATGCAACAGCGGCTGATAAAATTAATCTCTCAGAAAAGGTTAATTAATTCTACTTGTTTTGTTTCTCTACTATTTATACTTATAGTACGTACCTTTTTTTCTAACTAGTTTTAATATTTTTATTACAGAGGAAAATGTCGGGAAAAATGACACTGTATGATTTACGTGATTACTTTCATCTACCAATTGAGGAAACAGCGAAGCATGTTTTGTTATGCCCTACTGTCATCAAGAAAATTTGCCGTAAGGCTGGATTAGCAAGATGGCCTCACAGAAAGGTGAAAAGCATATTGAAGCAACTGACACTACTGGTAAATTCATTGAATTCGGAAGATCCAGCGACGAGGGCAAGAACTGAAACAGAAATTAACAGGCTTAAACAAGAAATGATTAGCCATTGTGGTGAAATTCCCCCAACAGCAATGTTTGCTATCGTCCCTGCGTAGTGCAGTGCAGTGCGTCCAATTGTTATGGAGAAGAAGAAGTCATGGCTACCTTAATTCTTTAATTTGTTTTTGGATTGGTTTGTACAGTTTTTTTTCTTGATTTTTTGGGCTTTCTTTGTTGTTTGACAGACTTTCTCGGTGGTGGAGATTTATAATTAGTGTGGAGATATTGCAATTTTTTTGTTTGTTTGTAAATTCGGCTGTGTACAATCTTTTTGTATGGTTAATTAATAATGTAAATATATTTTTAAGGTTGCAGGATGTAAACTTTCTTCATTTGTCACTTTATTAATTTACGGGATTAAATATATTTTTTCTCCGCAAAAAAAGCGTTTAAAAAATGAGTTTAATTTACAAACACAATAGGTGTATGAGTTTTTACAACCACTACCAATCACAATTCATGGAGTGGGTGGTTACTAGTTGACTAATTGGTGGTTACCAATTGACCAATTTCTCTTTAATGATGTGTCACTATGTGATTGAAAGATAGTGTACAACATACATACACCTATTGTGTATATAAATTAAATTTTTAAAAAATACCTTGAAAATATTAATTGTTTTTAGTATACCCCTATTGTTAGATTTTGTTAACAACCATTAAGCATATGCTGAAACACTTATTATTTGTAAGGAGTAAATGAATAACGAACATATTTGCAGAAGGTAAATGGATGATGAGTATATTTGCAGGGGTAATATATATTTATACTTAATGCTAGTGGCGAAGCCAGGATTTTTCTAGAGCCTGGGCAAGAAAATTTCCCGCCAATTGACATATGAGTTAACGCTGTTAACATAATCTAACAGTTGGCAGTAACTAGAAACACTTAAAATTTGCAAAATATTTTTTAGGCTTAATTACAGTTTTGGTCCCCCTATTTTCACTAACTCACGATTTTGATCCCCCAAGAATTTTTTTCACGAATTTAGTCCCCCTATTTTCAGTAACTCACGATTTTAGTCCCCCAAGAATTTTTCTCACAAATTTAGTCCCCCTATTTTCACCAACTCACGATTTTAGTCTTCTATTTTTCAGAAACTCACAATTTTAGTCCCCCTATTTTTCCTAGAGGGAGACTTTGATTTTAAAAATTGGAAAAATAGGGGGACTAAAATCGTGAATTTGCGAAAATAGGGGGACAAAATTCGTGAAAAAAATTATTGGGGGACTAAAATCATGAGCTAGTGAAAATAGGGGGACCAAATTCGTGAAAAAAATTCTTGGGGGACCAAAATCGTGAGTTAGTAAAAATAGGGGGACCAAAACTGTAATTAAGCCTATTTTTTAAATGTTTTTTTCTGGAAAGGGGTAAATGGATAATCAGCAAATTTGCAAGGATAACATATATTTAAGATTATGACAGTTTATTTTTCTTGCACTTTTAGCGTAAATTTTTTAAATTATTTTGTGCAGCATAATTTAACATGTGTCCAAAATAAAATTGTCTAGCAAAAGTTACAAATATTATTTTTTGAAAATAAAGAAAAATATAAACAGAAAATTAAGAATTTGCAGCAGGCCCAATAAGTGGTGCCGGCCATACCTTGGCATTTTGGTACGTGTCTTTATAATTAAGACCATACATTAGACGATATATAGGAATTAAGAGAATATGCTACAAGCATATATAGTACATAAGTAGACACGTTAACTTCAAGAGATAACTATTTTTATAGATTAACTCTGATCCAATTTCATGGACAAATCACAAATCCACATCCTAAGAAGACATGGCTGCTACCACTGATGTGACTCTTGTTTGTGTGAAACAAGTGAAGCAAGAAGTGGTTGAAGAGTGGGATGAGAACATGCCATTACCAGGAGACATCATTGAAGGATTATCTGAACATGATGATGACGATGTTGCTACCTTTGTGCCTGTCAAGACTAGCTCAGAATTTAGTTCTCAGCTTGGCAAGATCAACTCAAGAGTGGATTCAATATTTATAAAGGTTAGAAGAGGGGTGATAGCTTACTGAAACTGCAGACACGCATTGTCCAACAGAAAGGCTACATTCTTCGAAGGAAGTATAATATCCAAGCAGTAACAGATCACAGACATATTGCAGAGTTAGCAGACTTGACACTACAGCAGTGCACTGAACTGCAAGGTACACCCTCTTGTTTGTTGTTACTCGCTCTGTCTCATTTTAAGTGTGCTGTTTGCCATTTTTCTCCGTCCCAATACAACATTTATTATTACTTTCCAACAATACTCTTACTTTAGAATATCAATAACCGTGCAGTTGCTCTAACCGAGAAAAGTGTAAGGGTATTTGTTGTATATGTGGCACTTCCAATTGGTTAGCTCACACCTAAGGTGAATCCTACATGGCATTAAAGGACACACTTCAGCACACCAGAAGCAACAACAACTGTTGGTTATTATCGGTTTATTAGAGTTAGTTAGTTGGTTACTTGAATAACAAGTTAAGGCGCCAAACTTGTAATTCCTTTAAATAGCTAGCTCTGAATGATTGTAACAAGATTAACAGAATTGGGAGTGTGAAGAGTGACTGGGAAATTCGTGGGAATTGGGTTGTGAGGGGGAAACACCATTGGGAGTTCATATTCAATGTGTAAACCTTCTATTCAAGATTCAATGCAATTGGACAAGCAAATTGGCTTGGTCCCCCAGATGTAGGCATCAATCTGATGCTGAACTGGGTAAACATTTCCCTTGCGTTCTTTAATTTCACTGCAATTGCTCAATTTTGGTTTTAGGGTTTGTATTTGCGCATTAGGGTTCATCGGCTAGAATTTGGGGATTTGAGATCAATTTCACGATCCGAGTGAAATTGAACTTCAAATCTTTGTGCGTTTTACTTGTTAGACATTATAGGATCGATCTCAATCAAAGAACTTAATCTGTAACAACATTTAATCAAGATTGGATTGTTCTTTGGTTTTTCTCGCACGCAAAATGCATCTGTTCCATCGGTTTTGCAGGTTCTGCTGCGTAAATTCTCAACAGTATTTTAGTTTTATTGCATTTTTTTTACCATAAATGCTAGCATAACTAATTATTTTCTTTATACATGCGCATAACCTTAAATGAAAGATAAAATGAGACGGAGGGAGTATATTATCAAATCATAAGCATTTGAACATTCTATGAAAACATGATTTTTCTAACAAATATTGCAGAAATGAGCAGGAGAGTGGTAAACATGAAATGCAGGGGATTCCAAAGAATAGGTGCATGCCTGGTTTAGTGCAGCAATTTCCTCAGGTGTCCCTCTTGTTTTTGTCAATATCCAAACTGAACACATTTCAATTTCAGCCACTGTATGTACTTTTACTTCAGATTATTACTTAGTTCATATATATATATATATATATATATATATATATTAATAGTTTTTTAATCATGATTCATGAGTGAATTTCAACCCCACTACTACACAGGAAAAATGATATTTTTCTCTAGCAGGCAACAAGTCCATAACAGTAGCAAAATAATGCATGGTATAAGGTTGTTGTTTCTACCTGGACTAGTAGATCAATTTCCTATAGAATTGATTCCTCTACCCAGTGAAGTGCTCTTCGGAATGGAAATTAAACGAACTGAAGAGGTAGGTAAATAATTAATATCTTTACTTAACTTCTATAGAAACTTTACACACACTTGAGGTGCTAGTTAAGTGGAAAGAGTTAGCTTTATTTCCTTAGCTGCTGAGTTCTTCTGGGAGACAATTGTAAAATGGTCATTAGTGTCACTTTGATTAATAAAATTTTCTATAAATTTTTTTACTAAAGTGGTGATTAATAAAACAAAAGAGAAAATCCCTCCCGTCCAAAAGAAAAACAAAAGAGTAGTGACACGTAGCATAATAACCTAACAACCTTGACCCATTAATTTCTCTCTCTCTCTCTCTTGTTGTCTCTACCTTCGGCGTAAGTGCCAACAAATATTTGAACTGGTTATTTCTCTAATAGTATAGTACCCTTCTCTGATTGTGAGTTGAGTAGTGAGAGGATTCTTTCTCTTTTGATCTTCTTGGCGAAGATGAGTTTAATCACACCCAACAAAGATTCATCGCCTTCAAAAACTCACAACTCTAATTCAATGTATGTTGAGGGTTTAGTTGTAACTATTGTTTGTTATCCTATGCGTCTGTTGAAGACTTGTCGGCAAGTTTCAACGCCACAATGTCAATACTCTTACCTCAACATGTGTCGTGTCATCATCCATTGTGAAGGGTTCAGAGGTTTTTACAAAGGTTGTTGGATTTTTTTGTTAGGAGGCATGTGTGGAGAAGCAATTAGGCTTGCTACCTCCAAAATCAGGAGAGAAGTTAGCAACATTACTTCTGTTGAACATGATTTACCAAAAAGAATCATTGTCGTAGGGGTGGTTGCTTCTATTAATGTTTCCCATGTGGTTCAAATCCCTCTTGATGTTGTGGGCCAAAGACTTATGGTTCAAGGCAGTGTAGGTGGTGTAAAGAGTATTTTTTCCCCATATTATTAATAATAACTCTGAAAATTATTACAAGAATGCGCTTGATGTGTTTAGAAAAATTATGTGTTGTGATGAACCACAAGGACTCTATAGGGGATTTTGGACCTCAATACTACTTAAAATGATATCTTTTTCCGATTATGGGGACTTCTTCTTAACATATATAGCTCAGAAACTCAAAAAGGAAAAGAGTAATAATACTAGTGAGGTTTCTGGGTTTAAGAATGTTTACTTTTGGATGAGTGTTGTTGGGGCAAGTGGTGTATCTGCAATTGTGACAACGCCACTTGATACTATCAGGACGAGGTTGCATGTCTTGGACGCGGTAGACGAGAATCGACGAAGGAGGCCGTTAACTTTTAGGAAGACGGTTCGGAGTTTGATGAATGAAGGTGGTGTACGTGCTTGTTACAAAGGATTCATGCCAAGATGGGCAGCAATGTTCACGTTTGTTGGGGTCATTTCTTATTCGCTTTCCAAACGGAGGTGTTGCAAGTGTGGAAGCTAATTGGATATTTGGATTGATTGAATAACACTTTTAAGTATCCTGAACATTGTTGCGGTCCTTTCTTTATTTGCTTTCCTCACTTCCATTTTATTAATTATCATGTGGGAATTGGGATTAGCATCCTTTATTTTTTTTTTCTTCCTTTCTTAATTCTTTCTGATAAACTTCAACATATTGTTTTTCTCTTGTTTTGTCACTTTAGACAAAATGATAAATAAACACGGCACACATTATCACACGGACACAGGGTTCGAATCTCAGAACTAATGTCTCTATGTCAATGAAAATTGCGAATGCAAACACCATACCAAATACCTATCATTTTTACTTAATTTTCAATTCATTTCTTTCTTTTTTGAAAGTACTAAAGTAACTTCCTCGCCCAACAATATAGTTGGGTTGTTGAAATGCATATAGTGTATCACATATATTGAATAATAAGTAGATACTGTAATATATGTATAATATGAAGAAAAAATTAAACTATAATTCAAACTTTATACTAATTTGTTTAACATAAATTGTATCATCCTCTTGGTCGGTAGATTACTCTCCCCTAAAGAGCTTATGCCTAATTAGCATCAATTGTGGTGCTTGTTTGATGCGGCTCGATCATGTTTCACTCACAGATAATGAAGGAGCAAAATTGTGAGGGGGCGAGCCACACTCGAGGCAATAGTAGAGGAAGGTAAAGTCCTTGCTTTAGGTCTTGCCCAAAAGAAAATGCCTCGCCCTTAAACAATGCCTCACTTAAAACTACAAATATTTAATGTATGATATATTTTATCAAAAGCCTTGCAGCACAATGTTTAAGGGCTCGTAGTGAGTTGTCTATTGGTATAGGTTCTAATCAGCCCAAGGCCATTTTGGATATTTCAACTTGAACTTTTACTCTTTATCTTTTATTGCGCCAAGTGTAGCTTACTTTAAAATATATATAATTGTTTATTATTATTATTACTACTTTTAAAAAGGCTTCTTTTCTGAATTCGTTTTAAGCCTCAAAAGTTATTGGGTTGGCCCTGGCCACATCACCCTATCAGAGCTCTAGAAAAACGAGCTACCCAGCTTTGTATCAAGCTGGCTTGCACCAGTTAAGACTTTACCAAGTAGGGGAAAAACTTACATGGGCGAATTCGAGCTCATACTGTATAGTCCAAGTCTGACTGTATATGGGCTACGAACTTTTCTGCCCGACCGCATTATACAAAGTGCTTATTTTTTACACACAATTTCAAAGCAAGCATGCTTGGGAAAAAATAATGATAACAATTTCAATGACTAGTTTTAGTTTTGAATTTTTGAAGTTGTATGAAAGACAACCATAAATTATAACTTTGCATGACGCTACACTACACATATTAGTTGATTTTTTTGTTCTTAAGATGAAAGTAAGCACCACCTATCTACCTGACCAAAACTGTTCAGTTATAAGCTCCATTCTGTTTGTGCCACTAATTAGTGAGCACTGCATCAATATTACCACTGCTAGGTGCATGGCTTGGTTTAGTGCAGCAATTTCCTCAGGAGTCCCTCTTGTTTTTGTCAATGTCCAAAGTAACTGAACAGATTTCAACCACTGTATGTAACAGAACTGATATTTAAGCCACAAAAAAATTAATAAAGTGGTAATCAAAAAACAAAAGAGAATAATAATAATAGTACCGAAAATGCAGCCATCGAGAGATAGCAACAATGGACACGTAGCATAACAACCTAACAACCTTGACTGACCCATCCATTTCTCTCTCTCTCTCTCTCTCACGCTGCTTCCTCCTTCTACGGTTGTGAAGTGCCAACAACTATTTGACCCACACTTCACTGTACTCATTCTACTTTTAATTCCAACACTTCACTCTCACTCTCATTCGCCTTAGGCCTCATTCTTTCACTTTAAAACATCCTTCCCTAATTGTGAGTTGTGTAGCGAGGGTTCTTCCTCCGGAAAAAATGAGTTTGAGCTCACCAAACGAGGATTTGCGTTCAAAAACTTTAGGTGCAGTTGGTGCCAAGACTTTAGGTGTAGCTATTGTTTCTTATCCTATGCTTGTATTGAAGGCTCGTCGACAGGTTTCTTCAGCGCAACACTCTTACCGCAACATGTGTCGTGTCATCATCCGCTATGAAGGCTTCGGAGGTTTTTACAAAGGTTTTGGGATTTGTTTGTTAGGATATATCTCTGCACAAGCAATTCTTACTGCTGTCTCCGAAATCACCAAAAGAAAACTTAGCAATAGCAACACTAATTCTGTTGAACGTGATTTTAAAAAACCATTAATGCAACAGGGGTAATTGCTTCTTTTATTGCTATTCATTTGGTTCGAATCCCTTGTGAAGTTGTTAGTCAAAGACTTATGGTTCAAGGCAATGTAGGGGTAAAGAGTATTTTCGCCCATATTAATAATAACAACTCTGAATATTATAAAAACGGATTTGATGTGTTTAGGAAAATTATGCGTTGTGATGGACCGCGGGGACTCTATAGGGGATTTGGAATCTCAATACTAACTAAACTCATATCTGCTGCGATTTGGATACCTTCTTTTAAATATGTTGCTAAGAAACTCAATGGAGGTAGAGGGAAGGATGAAGGTAATAGTAATACTACTAATAGGGTTCACATTTGTTTGAGTGGTTTTGTGGCAAGTAGCCTAACTACAATTGTGACAATGCCGTTTGATACTATTACGACGAGAATGCAGGTGTTGGATGCGGTGGAGGAGAATGGACAAAGGAAGCGGTTAACTTTTAGGAGGACGGTTCGGAATTTGGTGAATGAAGGTGGCGTAGTTGCTTGTTACAGAGGATTTGGGGCAAAATGGGCTTCAATGTTCATGTATTTTGGTGTCATTTCTTATAATTCGCTTTCCAAACGGATGTCTACCAAGACTCAAGACAAATTGAATTGATTGAATAATACTTTTAAGTGCTACTACACCTCATTTCCCTTTTTATTAATTATGCAGGAATTAGGATTTTGATCCCCTTTTTTTTTTTTTCCTTCTTTTCTTAATTATTTAGGATTTTCTTTCAAAATTTTAGTTTGTACTGCTGTCATTTCTCTTATGATGTATGATGGATGAACTTCAATATTTAGACTGATATCATTTCAAAATGAGTAGTTCAGATAGAATCGAACTTTTGATTGATCCAGGTACATGGAATCCTATGGATGAATACATGGTCTCTGTGGATCCCATTGAATTTCATTCGGAGGAGGAACCTTATAGTCTTGATTCTTATCAAAAAAAGACAGGATTAATGGAGGCAGTTCAAACAGACACAGGTCAACTAAATGGTATTCCTTTAGCAATTGGTATTATGGAGTTTCAGTTTATAGGGGGGAGTATGGGATCTGTAGTCGGTGAGAAATGCTTTTCTCTTGTTTTGCAGTTTAGAGGAAAATAATAAAGACTGAAGAGGTAGGTAATTAAATAATATTTCTTCTTGCTTTTAGCTAAATAATGTGTGGTATATAAGGTTGTGTCTACCTGGACTAGTAGAAATTCCAATAGAATTGATCCCTCCGCCCAGCGAAGTGCTCTTTGGAATGGAAATTAAACAAACTGAAGAGGTGGGTAATTAAATAATTTTCTTCTTGCTTAAATGATGCAGGGCTTCTGATTTCTTATTGTAGTTTTAATTAGAATAGTTTACTGCTTAAGAGTTAGTTAGTTAGTTGCTGTTAGATTCAGGTTAACAAACTGTAGCAGAATTACATTGTAGTAGTAGTTGAGTATAAATTCAGAAAATTAGTTGCAACTGTTTCATTCAATCAATATAACAGAATCAGTTTTCCTCACCTCTCTCTTCTCTGAGTTCATGAGTTGTGTAGCGAGGGTTGTTCCTCTTTTGGCGAAAATGAGTTTGATCTCACCAAACGATAATTCGCTTTCAAAGATTGACAACTCCAACTCTTTAGATTCAGTTGTTGTCTAGTCTTTAGGTGGAGCTATTGTTGCTTATCGATCCGATGCTCGTGAAGACTCGTCGACAGGTTTCTTCAGCGCAATACTCTTACCGCAACACATGTCGTGCCATCATCCGCTACGAAGGTTTTAAAGGTTTTTACCGAGGTTTTGGGATTTATTTGTTAGGATATATCTTAGCACAAGAAATTTCAATTACTGTCTTCAAGATCACCGTGAAAAAAGTTAGCAACACTTGAGGTAGGTAAAAATATCCTTGCTTAACTTCTATAGAAACTTCACACTTGAGGTGCTAGCTTAGTGGAAAGAACTAGTCTTGTTTGTTCAAAGTGCATGAGTTCAAATCTCCTCGGGGACAGTTGTAAAATGGTCATTAGTGCCACTTTGGTTAATAAAATTTTGGCTTAAAGGTACTTTTCGTCCCTGCAAATATCTGAAAAATTCTGTTTCGTCCCTGCATTTTAAATTTTTTTAAAAAAGCCCTTGCAAATACCAAACGCTTCTAGTTTGGTCCCCGCTATTAGTTTTTGGCTAACACCGTTAGTGGATACCCCAAATCTATAGAAACTTTTACTAAATAACTAAATTTGCTTACAAAAGATCCATGTTGATGATGATGTAGGTTTGTGTGCATATATTCAGTGATAACGGGTACGTCAGCAGATTGTGGTGGGTTAAGAGGCAATTGGAAATGGGTTTCTTCTCGTGATTTCGCGATTGGAAGGCAAGAGCACAATGCCAATGAGTGTCTGTTCTGATGGTCTTGTGCATTGTTGTGACCATGCTGAAATCAAAGAGCTTCTCATTTCAGCAATAGAGCAATATGAGACGATTCGGTTGCATATCATGGCTTGGCCAAACCATACTCCTTCATCTCCAACTCAAAGTGTTGGCTTTGCAGCTCTTTTACCCCCAAAGACCTCATTTCCCAATCATCACTATCCTTAAACATCAAATACCTATAATAATAGTTCTAGTAAACAGCTATGACTTTGTTATCTCGTTGTAACAGGAGAAGCTATACCTGATTCAAGTAATTGTGTTCAGATGAGATGCTTATTCAGATGAAAGCTGGGTGAGTAAAGTTCCATTGATGAAGCCCATTAATCTCAAGCTTCTTAAGTTGTCATTCTTTATTGGTGTTTTAGAAATTTAATCAAATCGGATGATTTAACTGGTTGAAACCTTGAATCAGCCTTTTTTACGATTCAGTTATTTGGACGATTCAACCTCTGAATCATGGTTTGAGCTGTTAATGACGATTTAACTGGTTGAAACCTTGTCGGTTCAATGTTAAGTTTGGTTTTAAAACTTTGTAAAGAGAAAAAAATTTGTTGGTCCTTATTGTAATGATAAGCTGAAAACAAATAAAACGATTTTGAAAGTTTCTAAAACTGTCCATGTTCTCAAGGTAAAATAGGTACCAAACAATAACACGTGAGTGAAGCCAACTATTTTCTGAGCCTATAGTTTTTCAATTCAAAATTGCAAAATGTAACAGAAAACTGAGTAAAGTCGTTATGTCAAATAAACATAAACAAATAAATAAATAAAGTGTGATCAAAAAACAAAAGAAAATAATAATAGTAGTACCGAGAACGCAGCCACCGAGATAGCAAACAGCCACGTACCATACCATACCATAACAACCTTGACTAACAACCTTGACTCTCTCTCATCATCTCTCTCTCTCTCTCTCTCTCTCTCTCTCTCTCTCTCTCTCTCTCTCTCTCTCTCTCTCTCTCTCTCTCTCTCTCACGGTTGTGAAGTGCCAACAACTATTTGACCCACAATTCACTTTCACTCGCCTTTTTATTCTACTTTTAATTCCAACACTTCACTCTCACTCTCATTCGCCTTAGACCTCATTCTTTCACTTTAAAATTTTTGTAACTAAAAAAAGCATCCTTCCCTAATTGTGAGTTGTGAAAAAATGAGTTTGTTCTCACAGAACCGGGATTCGCCTTCATTAGGTGCAATTGTTGCCGAGTCTTTAGGTGTAGTTATTGTTTCTTATCCTATGCTTCTGTTGAAGACTCGTCGACAGGTTTCTTCAGCGCAATACTCTTACCGCAACATGTGCAGTGTCATCATGCGTTATGAAGGTTTCAGAGGCTTTTATAAAGGTTCTGGGATTTGTTTGTTAGGATTTATCTCTGGAAAAGCAATTGTTCCTCCTGTCAAAAGAAAATTTAGCAATAGCAGCAACACTAATTCTGTTGAACATGATTTACCCAAAAAAAACATGAATGCAACAGAGTTTATTGCTTGTCTTATTGCTATTCATTTGATTCGAATTCCTTGTGAAGTTGTGAGCCAAAGACTTATGGTTCAAGTCAATGTAGGGGCAAAAAGTATTTTCGCCTATATTAATAATAGCAACTCTGAAAATTATAAGAACGGATTTGATGTGTTTAGGAAAATTATGCGTTGTGATGGACCGCGGGGACTCTATAGGGGATTTGGAATCTCAATACTAACTAAACTCATATCTGCTGCGATTTGGATACCTTCTTTTAACTATGTTGTTAAGAAACTCGACGGAGGTAGAAGGAAGGATGAAGGTAATACTACTACTAATGGGGTTCACATTTGTTTGAGTGGTTTTGTGGCAAGTGGGCTAACTGCAATTGTGACAACTCCGCTTGATACTATTACAACGAGGTTGCAGGTGTTGGATGCGGTGGAGGAGAATGGACGAAGGAGGCCGTTAACTTTTAAAAGGACGGTTCGGAATTTGGTGAATGAAGGCGGAATACTTGCTTGTTACAGAGGATTTCAGCCAAAATGGGCTTCAATGTTCATGTCCTTTGGGGCCATGTATTCTTATAATTCACTTTCCAAACGGAGGTCTACTGAGACAAATTGAATTGATTGAATAATGCCTTTAAGTGCTACTACCTCATTTCCTATTTTATTAATTATGCAGGAATTAGGATTATGATCCCATTGTTTTCTTTTCCTTCTTTTCTTAATTATTTAGGATTTTCTTTAAAAATTTAGTTTGTACTGCTGTCATTCCTCTTATGATGCATGATGGATGAACTTCAATATTCAGACTATTTCTTTTCTCTTGTTTTGTCAGTTTAGAGAAAAATGATAAATAAACACCACATACATTATCATACGAACACACTTAGGATCAAATCTCAAAGCCGGTGTCTTCATGTCGATGAAAGTTGCCAATGCAAACATGAAACACCATACAAAATGCCTATCATTTTTACTTATTTTTGAATTCTTGTCTTTCTTATTTTAAAAGTACTAAAGTAACTTCCTCGCCCATGAATATAGTTGTGCTATTGAAATATCAAATGATTTATATCTTATAAGTTAATCAGTGAGCATTGAATCAATACTACCACTGCTAGGTGCATGGCCTGGTTTAGTGCAGCAATTTCTTCATGTGTCCCTCTTGTTTTTGTCAATATTCAAACTGAACAGATTTCATCCACTGCAGGGCTTCTGCTTTCTTATTGTAGTTTTAATTAGAATAGTTTACTGCTTAGGAGTTAGTTAGATGCTGTTAGATTCAAGTTAACAAACTGTAACAGAATTACATTGTAGTAGTATTTGAGTATAAATTCAGAAAATTAGTTGCAACTGTTTCATTCAATCAATATAACAGAATCAGTTTTCCTCACCTCTCTTTTTTCTGAGTTCTAGAGTTGAGTTCTTTATGTCAATTTGTAAAATTGTTCCAACACGTGTGCCAACAAATATTTGAAGCGGTTATCCCTCTAATAGCGAGGGTTCTTCCTCATTTGGCGAAAATGAGTTCGATCTCACCCAACGATGATTCGCTTTCAAAGATTGACAACTCCAACTATTTAGATTCAATTGTTGTCCGGTCTTTAGGTGGAGCTATTGTTGCTTACTAGTTACTATCCCATGCTCGTGTTGAAGACTCGTCGACAGGTTTCTTCAGCGCAATACTCTTACCGCAACATGTGTCGTGCCATCATCCGCTAATCAGGTTTTAAATATTAAGTCAATCAGTATCATTATCTAGTCGATTTGTCATCATTAGAAGCATGTAAATATTACCTTGATTCAATGAAACATTGTTCTGCATTGCCCAGTAACTAAACTAACCCAAGCTGGTACGTCGCATTTTCTAACAATGCAATCCATTTCTTTAATAGCTTTGTGATTGTCTTCCCTAACTAATCAGTAAGAGATGTTATTTGGACTAAAAATGTGTACCAAAAGTGTATCAAAACACGAATACTTATGGGATATGGGGGGAATATACGCGTATAATAGATTTATTTTTTGATTTTATATTAAATATATTATACGCGTATAACGCTGAACTTACATTGACTCAAAAGAGAGATAGCAACTAGGGACACGTAGCATAGCAACCTAACAAACAACCTTGACTCATCCATCTCTTTCTCTCTCACGCTGCATTTGCCTTCTCTAATAGTATCATGCATAACAACTTAACAACCTTGACCCATTCATTTCTCTCTCTGTCTCTCTCTCTCTCTCTCTCGGTGCATCTTCCTTCTCTAATAGTAACATTCTCTCTATGTAGCTTAGCGAGGGTTCTTCCCCTTTTGATCTTCTTGGCGAAAATAAGTTTGATGAAACCCAATAATGATTCGCCTCCAAAAATTCACACTTTATTTGTTATCCATGCTTTAGGTGCAACTATGGTTGCTTATCCTATGTTTGTGTTGAAGACTCGCCGACAAGTTTCTTCAGCGCAGTACTCTTATCTCAACATGTGTTGTTCCATCATCTGCTATGAAGGTTTCAGAGGTTTTAACAAAGGTTTTGGGATTTTTTTGTTAGGATGTATCTCTGCACAAGAAATATCAAACACTGCATTCAAAATCACCAAGAGAAAATTTACCAACACTAATTCTGTTGAAAATGGTTTATCCAAAAAAACCATTGTCGTAGCTAATGTAGTAGGGATAGTTGCTTCTTTTATTTCTTTTCATTTTGTTCGAGTCCCTTTTGATGTTGTGAGCCAAAGACTTATGGTTCAAGGCAATGTAGGGGTAAAACATAGTATTTTCGCTCATATTAATAATAACTCTGAAAATTGTTACAAAAATGGGTTTGATGTGTTTAGGAAAATTATGCATAGTGATGGACCGCAAGGACTATATAGGGGACTTGGGATCTCAATACTGATAAAAGTGATATCTTCTGCGACTTGGAGGTCTTCTTCTTACTATGTAGTAGGCAAAAGGGAAGAGAGTAATACTAATAATGAGGTTTCTGGGTTCAAGAATGGGTTTGTGGCAACTGGGATATCTGCAGTTGTAACAACTCCATTTGATACTATCAGCACAAGGTTGCAGATGTTGGATCCGGTAGACGAAAATGGACAAAGGAGACCGTTAACTTTTATGAGGACGGTTTGGAATTTGGTGAATGATGGTGGCCTACTTGCTTGTTACAGAGGATTCAGGCCAAATTGGGATTTGATGTTCATGTCATTTATGTTGATTTCTTCCATAACGGGGTCTAGAAAGAGTGAAGACAAATTGAATTGATTGAATAACACTTCCTTCTATTAATTCTTTTGATGGTTTCCTCCATTAATCGAACTTTAACCCTATGTTTGGTTCATCAAAGAAAATGAGAGGAAAGAAAAGTAATGGAAAGGAAAGGGAGAGGAAAAAGAGTAGAAAGTGAAATGATTTTTTAGTTGTTTGGTAGAAGTGGAAGTGGAAGGAAGGAAAGGTAGAAGTTTTCTCCTCCCCTATTTAGTAAGATAAAAAATGAGTGGAAAGAAAAATGTATATGTGTAAAAAAACAAAAGTAGCCTTTTTTAAAATTTTAAAATTTAAAATTATATATGATTAAGTGAATTAAAATGTAATTAGACTATTTGGACAAATATAAGTAGACTTTTAAAATAATAATAAATAAGAACATTAATTTCTAAAATAATATAATTAGCCTTTCTTTCACTTTTCTTCTCAAATTTGGGTGAAACCAATTTTGGTGTGGGATCCACAAAAGTTTTCTTTCCTTCCCTTTTTACATGACAACAAATAGAGGGAATTGATATTTTTCCTTATTTTTCTTTCCATTCTTTTATTTTCCTTAACTTTTCTTGTCTATCAAACATACCCTAAGAAACCAATAAGCAAAAAAGAAATTATTAAATTGATTGTTTCCTTCATATTTATTAGCTCGCGAGGGGTAAGGGGTAAGGATCCTCTAACTACCCTTCTTTGGACAAATTTCTAGGTCCAAAAAATGAAAAACGGCTTAAAAAAAAAGGGAGAACAGTGAATCAGCCACCGAGATGACAACGGACACGTGCCTATTGCCTTGATCCAAAAAACCTCCCTCATGAAAATCCACAATAACGTTGTCCCCAGTCCCCACCCATTTCTTTCCCATCTTTACCCCTTTTTTCTCTCTCACTCACGCTGCCTCTGCTTCCTGTCCTTTGTCCTCACCTCATTTCAGCGCCCCCTGAAAAACTCTCTCTCCCTTTTGCTTCCTGCCGCCATTAGGTTTTGGCTTCATCAACACATCACAATGAACAACTGAAAACAAATAACAACTGATCCACTCCCTCCCTCTGATTTCTCCCATTAACAAGAAAAAACGCAAAAGAAAACAAAAAACGTTTCCATTAAGTAGTATCCATCACTCACTTTCTTCCTAAATTTCTTCAATCTCTAGCTCTGTTCCTTTCAAACAAAATAACTCGCCCTTTCTCTAAACATAGAAAAAGACTCCATTCAACTTGATTGTGATTTTCGATCTTCATCTTCATATCCAAGGTGGCGAAGATGAGTTTAAGCACAACTGAAGATGATTCACCTTCAGAAATCCACATACCAAGCGAAATAGATTGGAACATGTTAGACAAATCAAAGTTCTTCTTCCTCGGCGCCGCTTTATTCTCCGGCGTATCAGCCGCCTTATATCCCATGGTAGTCTTAAAAACTCGACAACAAGTTTCTTCAACTCAATACTCTTGTGTCAACATGTCTTCTGCTATCATGCGTTACGAAGGTTTCAGAGGTTTTTACAAAGGTTTTGGAACATCCTTAATGGGAACAATCCCTGCTCGTGCACTTTACATGGCTTCTTTAGAAGTTACAAAAACAAACGTTGGTACTGCTTTTCTTGAATTAGGTTTTTCAGATACAACTGCTACTGCAGTAGCTAATGCTTCTGCTGGAATTGTTTCTGCTATGTCTGCACAATTTGTTTGGACACCAATTGATGTTGTTACACAAAGACTTATGGTTCAAAGAAACGGTGGTAATACTATTCTTGCTAATCTTAATTCTGATAATTACAAAAATGGCCTTGATGTTTTTAGGAAAATTTTATATGCTGATGGACTAAAAGGTTTTTATAGAGGATTTGGGATTTCTATACTTACTTATGCACCTTCTAATGCTGTTTGGTGGACTTCTTATTCTATGGTTCATAGGTTTATTTGGGGTACTTTTGGTTCATATATGGGTAAGAGGGATGAGGAGGGTAATATGGGAAATTGCAATTTTAGGCCTGATTCGAGGGCAATGGTTTGTGTTCAAGGGTTGAGTGCGGTTATGGCAAGTGGGGTATCTGCAATTGTGACAATGCCACTTGATACTATTAAAACGAGGTTGCAGGTTTTGGATGCAGAGGAGAATGGACGAAAGAGGCCATTAACTTTTGTTCAGACTGTTAGGAATTTGATTAGTGAAGGTGGTTTGGTTGCTTGTTATAGAGGATTGGGACCAAGGTGGGCTTCAATGTCTGTGTCTGCAACAACCATGATCACTACTTATGAGTTTTTGAAAAGGTTGTCTGCTAAGAGTCAAGATAAATTCAATTGACTAATTGACTTGACTTCATAGTTCATAGTAATTAAGCTGTAATTATTAGATTAGTACATAGGAATTAGGATTAGAAAAAAAAAATTCACTTTGGAATTTACTTTCTTAATGTTAGTTTGTAATGGATGGTCTGTCTCATATGATGATGGGTGACCTTGTATATACGACCTTCTTCTGAGGTTAATAGACAATGCTTATGGTTTTCACTTATTTTTGAAGTCTTTCATGTCTTCTGTTTCATTGCTCTTTAGATTATTCATGAATTAAGGATGAGATCATTGAGGTGGTAAATCAAATTTTCATTGTTTATTTGGTTGCTGAAACTCGTTATTCTATTTTTGTTAGGATTATAATTTGATGTCATGTAAAATGGGAATAAAATTGATTAAAGTATGGAGGGATCAATATCTGGGTAGTCACCAAATTTGTTGCCCAAATAGTGCGAAATGAATCCTCTAATTTTTCAACCTCTACATTTTCTTAACTTTAGTCATTTTTTATAAGAGAGAAAAGTAAAAATGGAGGGAAATAAGATGAGAAAAAATGTATTAGAGGAGAGAGATAGATAGATAGATAAAAAGTTGTTAAATTTCTTCAATTTCACTTGCATGTGGTATTAGTAAGGTGCTGGATGTGTAGATATTACTCAACCCACTTGACTAAGCCCAAGCCCACTTTACTCTTCTCAATGGTTCAAACAAAAAACACTGATGGGTTCTGCGGCACCCAAGACTCGGTTTGTTTTGCAAAGCGCGAATCCTGCACTGACCCGAAGTATATATGGTTTCCAAGAAACCCTCACTCCGTTCTTGATCCTTTCTTGCTGCAGAAACCCTAATCTTTCGTCTTCTCTCTTCTCTCTCTCTGAAACTAGGGTTTGAAGCTCTTGCACCTTCAATGGTGTGATTGAAGCTTCGGATCCTTGTTTCTTGATCAGTGATGAAATCTGATGATGATGATGATACACAAAAATCCTTTGATTGTGTACTGAATCAAGCTTTTGAGATCACACACACACTACCAACCTTCGTTGGTTTTGGTTCTAGGTATTTCCTTGGTAAGTTCAATTTACTCACTCTTCACTAAATTTCCTTAGATTCAAGCTTTACACAAACACCCTAATTAGAATTTCTATGTTTTGCAGGTTGTGTTGCTAGGGTTACCTTTCAACACAAATCGAAGGTAAGAACTAATGATCTTGCTCTGTAAATTGCTGGTTTACCTGATTCTAACTCTTAATCACTTACTGATCTTGGTTCTTGCCTTTGCATGTACTTGATCTGCTGGATTTGAGTTAACCCTAGTGATTTCACTCTTGTGAAATCACCCTCAACAGAAACCCTAAGTAAAGGTAGTCACTTCCTTCACTTTGTTCTTGTTCTTGAAAGATTCTCCTTACAACTTGGTCACTGATCACCTTGTTTCTGTTTGTGTAATCTGACTATGTTGCTGGAGATGGATCTTGATGTATTCACACCAAAAACTGTAACACAGAGGTACTTCTCCAGCTCTCTCACTCTTAAACTCTTTATTGCTATGATTAGAATTGATTCACACCTTGAACCAAATCTAACCTTTCTTCCTCTTTGATCTGCGAGGTACCAATCCACCTTGATTGATACACCAACCTTCAAAGCTTGAAGATGCCTGGGAGCTTACGTGAATATAGGGAGTTGTAGACTTAGGAAAGTAGAATAGAATGTAAACTAAAACTTGTAAATGCTTTATTAATTCTCTGTGTAAATTGTATGTACAACATAACTATATATATATACAAAGTAGACTAGTTAGTTGAGAGTTTGTTAAGTTAGTTACTAACAACTTAACAAACTCCAACTAATTCAAACTGAATGTAAACTAGAGTATTTAATCACATGGTTGTTTTTTTATGTATGCAACGGCTATTTTTATAGTTAGCCGTTTATTAAGGGTAGCATTTAGGGTTTGAAAAGATTAGAATTTCAACAAAAGTTAGGGGGAAGTTCCCTCCAAAAAATTAGAGGATTTTTTACTATGTTTTTCTGCTTAAAAGGAACCTAGCTCGAATTTGAGATTTTACTTACATGGAACCAACTCTTTTCCACTTATAGTAAATGCAAAGATATTTAATTTACACGTGAAGGAGATAAATTGACGATCTTTTGCAATGAGCTCCTTAAGTCGTCAATTTATCTCCTTCACGTGTAAATTAAATATCTTTGCATTTACTATAAGTGGAAAAGAGTTGGTTCCATGTAAGTTGTATAATGATGTCACTGATTCACAGTTTTGATGCAGAAAGTGAATGACCAAAGAAGAGTTAGAATAATAGACAACATCACATTATCATTTCTCCCAAGTTAATCTTAGAAATAGGAAGTCAAAAAGTTTCCAACAACTTAAATGACAACTTCTAAACAAGTATACCGAAAAAATAAATTTTAAAAGAATCCTAGATATCAATTAGATTCTGATGACGAGAAGAATATGAGTGGAAGAAGCTATTCTAATGGGCGGCGGTGGAACCAAAGAAAACCACCGGACATGATAAACGTAACAAGGTACAAGGGCAACATAGGCATAGAAATTACCTGCGCCTCCTGAATCTCGTGGTGTCCTAAAACCAGGGGCTGATAACCCAAAAACCATTTTCGATTAACCAAATCATGTGTGCCAATTACACAACAATTGCTGCCTTAATTATTTTCGGTGGATTGCTTGTTAGCCCTTGAGAACAACAATGAATTTGTATTTCTATATATTATTTTGAGCAGCAAAAACAATGGGCCAATCTCTGATCTGCCTCCTCTTTCCACGTTATCTGCTACACCTCTTGCTTGCAAACATACAATTTCTCTGAGGCTGAAATTTGGCAACTCTTGTAACGCCATTTACCTTTGACAATGACAAATAAAATGAAAATGAAATATATATATATATATATGCAGAAAATGAATTACTCTCTTGGTGGGCGGCAATGTGGATAAGATAAAAGGACAAACCAAACTGTTTCTTTTCTTCCAACAGAAACAAAAGTCGTTGTTTTATTTTGTTTTTTTGCATTATTTATTCTGCCGTGATTTGGTGTTAAAGGTGAGTAGATGAAATTAATTGATGTCACTGGTTTTATTGTAACACTAATTCTTGCCTTCTATTTAACATTTCTTTCCTTTTTCCCACGGATTTATAACAACAATTGATTCCACTGGTTTTTGCCTTTTAATTTTATATTTTGTTTTATGTGCTTCGTATGGTAGTATATTATTGCACTCATGTGTTTGCTGAAGGTTTTATAAGTTCCTAGCATAAACCGATCCTTACTATTACCCATCTAATTTTGTGAGATGGGAGTCAACAAGGTACAACCTAATTATTAACTTGATCCACATATCTAAGTGCTGCCTCTAGTACTAACTATTTTTGAAACATTGGAGGAGTTAACTAATTACAAGAAAGTAGCTATTTCAAAGATGCAAGCTTTGCTAGAGCTCTCATTTGCTAGGAATTGACATATGTGCGGGGTTCGGTCTTAGGTGAATCCCGGCGTTTATCATTGAATTTGTCGTTGCGGTCAGTCCACCCACAATAGCTCCAGGTGAGCTCATGTGGGTTAGGTCCATCTCTTTGAAACCATTGTTGGAAGCTCATGGGACAACTCACTTGTTCATTCTTTGACAACTTTGGCACCAAGCCCTCTATGGTGAGCTTGTGTTGGTGGCTCTTTCCCAAATCCAACCATATACGACCTTCCTTCTGGGTTTTTCCCTAATAGATAATCCATCTGTTCCAATGCAATATCCAAATATACATATATATTAGTCATTCAGCTGCATTGCTTGACATATAATTAATCAAAATATATACAATGTACTAACTTGTTTCTTGGCAAAATGAAGAAGATGGGATGAGGAAAATTGTTTGTTTCCACAAGTGACTTTCTGTTTATATTTGGCAAGCAAATCACTATATACAGTGAATAAGAAAGATGTGCTTGTGGCATACTGCGTGTTAGCCCCATCTCTCAAATGAATAAGCCCACCTGCATGCATGCAAATAACCATATTAAGATGATATCAAATTAACTAATCATTAATAGTTATAAGAAAGAGAAGTAATTAATTACCAGGAGACAATTTAATCTGGTGGTAAGGACTATCAGGAAGGACTGAGCATATGAAACTTTCTGCATGGCTTTTG
Organism: Oxytropis ochrocephala; assembly: GCA_020916435.1. Classification (NCBI taxonomy): domain Eukaryota; kingdom Viridiplantae; phylum Streptophyta; class Magnoliopsida; order Fabales; family Fabaceae; genus Oxytropis; species Oxytropis ochrocephala. The sequence goes on from CM037089.1 coordinate 7,982,296, forward strand.
AATGTTTCGAGTTTCTTTTGACCTCCAAAATGCAACTCAGTGAGAAGGACTTGAGCTCCAGCATATTTAAGGTCCCAACTGAATTCTGCAACACTAGCACTAATTGATTCTTCTTGTATGTATTTCAAGTACATAGATTTCCCTGAAGCCTTGTATAGCCATGTTGCTGCCCACATAAGTTCATCCTACATGCATACCATTCATTAATTAATCCCAACATCCAATATTAATTAAAAAGGTAATTAATTATAAGAATTAATAATAATTACATTATAGCCAGAATAGGAGCAGTAGAAGGGACACTCTCCATTATAGGTTCCTTTATGTGATTTTGCCATTTGGAAAAGCTAACACAAAAAGAGAGAGAGAGAGAGATGAGTTGACAAGTACACAAAATGTTACAAAAGTTATAAATATATGTATGTATGTAAAAGGAAAATACCAATTTGGCTTTGTTGAGGAGACGACAAGCATATTTTTTATCAGAGGACCTAAATACAATAGAAGATGCAGCCATTGCAGCTGCAGTTTCAGCTGCAATCTCAGTCCCAGGGGTGTTACTATCAATTTTCAAAACTGTTCTTTTTGTCTTCATGTTTTCTGGTGGAGCCCAACAATGATGATCTTCCTCTGGATCCCCTACCTGCATCATTACAATTAATGTTTTATTTTTATTTTAAAGAAAGAAAAAAATCAAACATACTATATATATAAATTGTTATATATTACGACTACTAGTCCTCACCTGCACATATAATGTTTTCCTTTGAGAACTAGCTTTCAAAAAATAATCTGTTCCCCATCGAATAGCATCTTTAACATGTCTCATTTCATTTGCAGCTTCAAATTCTGACTTATAAAAAATGGCAGCCCACGATAGAGTAGTAACAGTGAATGCCATAGGGAGTCCATATTTGACATTATCCCCTGCATCATAATATCCCCCAGCAAGATCCACCTATATATTATTTATAATAAAACACATTAATTAGGCCAAATTGTTCATTTTGTTTAACATGAATTTGATTATTCTCTATTTAATTATTGAGATGAAAGATATATATATACATTGGCGAGTCGACCATCATCGAGTGCTGAGTCTCCTCTCCAAGGCACCCTATTATTAGAAGGGAGCTTCCCTGAACGTTGTGCCTCTAGAAATATAAGGGACTTTGTAAGGGCCTCCTTATAATTAAAATTGCCTTTAACTAGCTTCATATTTCCTTCAAATAAAGTAAGCCATGCTACAATGATTCCCCAATATACTCTTTTAGTACCCATGAATGCAAAAGAAAAAAATGTTACAACACTCGTGAATGTAGAGGGAAGGTGGAATGAGGTGAGGTGTTTGTAAGAGGCAAGTTGGGGTTAGAGTTTATATAAAAAATGTAAAAAGCCAGTTAACTTGATGGTTAAAAAGTTGTTTTCATTGTTTTCACGAGGAACCAAGAAGTAATATACAACTACTTTGATTTTGGCGATTATTAGTTTTCTGTTTCTTGTGTTTGTTATGGCGGGAAAAGCGATGGAGATTGTTGTGAGGGAACGAGGCTTTGTTTTTGCGCAATGATTTACGAACCTCCATTTTGAACCGATTATGTGCAAATCACGTATGTTCTCTATTTTAATGGGTTGTTTATTACTGTGTTTTATCCAAGCGTTCTTTGGCTGTTTACTTTCGTGTTTTATCTTTTATTTTTTTTAAACTAAGGTATCCTTCACGGCAAGGATCAGAGATTCAATTAAGGGGTTGACCCCTTTCAACAAATGTTTTTCCATATGCACCAGACTCAGATGGAATCCAATACCAAATGATTAAAGGATCCAAGTATCTATCACTAGTACCATTAGGGTCGTCCCGAACAATTTAGAGGTCGTATCCAATTCTTAAAAATTGAGCCCCTAATTGAGCCCTGTTTTTATCAAATTAGCCTCCACATATCACTCTTTTTTCGAAGATTAATTAAAATCCACATAATAAATTTATCATCAATTTATTTTCTTAGAAAAAATAATTTTTAATAAGACATACGATTAACAATTAACTAGCACTAGAGGCCCCTGAGCCCTACAATGTCTTTTGTGTTTTTTGTTGGTATATATATATATATATATATATATATATATATATATATATATATATATATATATATATATATATATATAACGAAGAGATTCAATAAACAAATATTGATAGGGTCGACATTGGCAACAACAAGTAACAAGATTCAAATCTTAGAAAAGAATGTTTTATGTCCTATTTATTTTTCCGCTAAAACGAACACTTAACGCAAAAGGAGCTCGCGCATGGAATCATACATAAACACGAAAAAAAAAGGTATAAGGACCATGTAGGTGGAAGAATGGGCTTTTTTTTGGTCAAGTTGAAGAATGGGCTTGTACGTGAACCGTTGCTTGATTTGTGGGCCTCAACTTCTTACAACTTCTTCCCTACTCAGTGGACTCCCCCAACACCCCAATATCTCCAAAATCCCCCTCTTTTGTTTTCTAAAACTCTAAATGGTTCGGCCTCAAACTTCTGAACCGGTTTGGCGAGGAACTTCCGAACTTGATAAGTTAAATATTAGACGGGTGTCTGTGAAGATACAACACTCGGTGGTAACTTCTGAACCGGTTCGGTGGGGAAAATCTGAACCATCGTAATTTCCGAGAAAATGGGAGTGCGCGTTTTATTAAAGACATTCTGATCTTTTCGCTAGTTTTGAGGGTGTCCAGTGAGTAGAAAGGGGATTGTAAGAAGTATGAGCCAATTTGTAGGCTTCCTTCTTTACTGGGGCCTTTTTTACGATCCAACCCAATATTCTTTATTGACCAGAAACAAGTAGATCATAACTTAGGGTATTACTTTTCCCACACCCCCTCCTACTCAAAACACACCCCATAAGGGTGTGAAATGACCAAAGAAGCCCGGTAAAGCGTCTTTTTTTCAAGAAATTTCACGTGTTCGAACACGGGGCGGCAAGCGAGTTCGAATGACATCATTCGAGTGTGTTAATTTTTGACTTCACACTCTCTTGTGCGTAATTTCACACTGTTGAGCGAGGTCATTCGAACGCATTCGCATGACTCTTGTTCGAACACGTTCAACGAACGATATCGTTCGCGTGAGTTAAATATTGACTTCACACCCCTCGCGTGCGTAATTTCACCGTTGAACGAGGTCATTCGAGCACTGTTTGAACAAGTCGTTGAACCGTCGTTAAACACGCGTCGCCAGCGCGTTTCGCGCGAGGTTATTTTGGAATAAAATTTGTTAAGGGGTGTGAAAGAGTAGGAGGGGAGTGGGAAAAGTAATACCCGTAACTTATGACCCTTTTATTCTCTTCTGGAACCTACTAGAAATAATGAGTTTATTGCGAACCTCCTCGTCTTTTTTGTATCTCTGGAAGGTTCTATTATCTTCCTCCGTCCTCACGTCACTCCTATAAATATTAAAAACCCTTCGCTCTCTCGGTATCACACAGAAAGATCAAAAACAACATTTCTACAGAAAGAAAAGGCGATGGATTTCAGGCTAATGGGTTTGGATTCACCATTATTCAACACACTGCATCCCATAATGGATCTTCAAGATGATTCAAACGAGAAGCACTTGAATGCACCAACACGCACATACGTTCGAGATGCAAAGGCAATGGCTGCTACACCTGCAGACGTGAAAGAGTACCCGAATTCCTACGTGTTCGTGGTGGATATGCCAGGGTTAAAATCTGGTGATATCAAAGTTCAGGTGGAAGATGAGAATGTGCTTCTCATAAGCGGTGAAAGGAAAAGGGAGGAAGAGAAAGATGGTGCTAAATATTTGAGGATGGAGAGAAGGGTTGGTAAGTTTATGCGCAAATTTGTGCTTCCTGAAAATGCTAATGTGGATGCTATCTCTGCTATTTGTCAAGATGGTGTGCTTAATGTTACTATTAACAAGTTACCTCCTCCTCAGCCTAAGAAGCCCAAGACTATTGAGGTTAAGATTGCTTAAGAGAGAGTGAGTCTAATTTCATGTTTGCAGAGCAGAGCAGAGCAACTATGTCTGTTTTGGTTTTTTTGTTTGTGTTTTAATTGCGACGAATGTGATGTAATAATGTATGGTTTTAATATGAACTAGCCTCACACCCGTGCGATGCACGGAGACACTAGTATTTGTGAAACTTACATCACAATTAACACCTTTAGATACGAATAACGAAACAAACAACACAATTAAAAGTTTGAATATGCTCACAACATCGGTCATTCAAATCTTTTATTTTCGTGGTTTTAAGAAAATAGAGAAGTCGACTCAATGTATTGAACTCCCCGTTCGGTAAAGTCGTGATTCCGCTTTACTTGACATTCGATAAGTGACGGATGGTGAGAACACACTTCCTCGAGTAGAGGAACAAACCCTTGCTATTGTTGGTATTTGCCCAAATCCCTTGAAATCCATTAGCTCGCCAATGAAATCCTCAAACAACTCGAGATCACTGTGTTTAGTAAATAAATTAGTTAAATAAACTCAAATAACAATGTAAACATTATAGGTATCTACTATTAGTCAAAACTATTCATGGATGAAATAATAATTAGCAAACAAATTTTATGGGTGAAATACTAATTAGTAAACTCAAAACATAACTCATTCTTCAAGAGGATGAAATACTAATTACTCAACTAAAACTAAGAACAATTTTCTATTTTATTCACCTACTTAAAGTGATCCACAATAAGCCTAAAAGAAACAAAAGTGCATACAAAAGCATTAAAAATTTAAAACATAAAAAGTCCAAATAGTATGGATGGATCTAAATATGCTGGTTATTTTTGATTATAGTAGATAAAGTACAATTAGAAATCAAATATAGCATATAAAAAGTGCTTAACAAAGTTTAGAATTATTTTTAAGAAGTTTCCACCAAAAAAGGTACAACATTATAAGTCTTAAAAATGTGGTTACCCAATCATCCAAATTAATCACAATTGGGTTTTAAGTTTGTTCCAAGAAAGTTATATTCAGGATATGTTTAACTTGAACAGGTTGAGGTTGACTACACATCATTCTAAGAATTAGATGATTACTTGACATTGGCACAAGGGTCACTTGCCGAACAGTGTAATTCATGATTCCACATTGGCCACCATAGAGGACCCACATTAAGTTGTTTTACACTGTAATTTGCTTGTCATTTTACACTGTTTTTGGCATTGAGCAGTTAGAAGAGTTTCAAAAAGAGAAGCTATTTGCATCATATAGAAATGAAAGAGGCTGTCCAGGATTAATGAAAGGAGTAATGACATACTTGATCATTGAATCAGCAACTTTAGCAAGCCCGTACTCTAGAATGCCAACCACCTAAAAATGTCATATATTAGAGGAAGCAACATCACAACAGATGTTTAATCCAATGTTTCAAACAGAAAGTATAGAAATGAAATAACTTAACTTACCTCAATTGCTTCCAAACTTTTGCAGCAGCAATTCTCCTCCTCATCTGTTGTGAATTTCCTGCAGAAAGTTACAATTTGAACTCAAATTCTTGATTCTTCTTTTACAATTGAAAGTGATTTAGAACATTCTTAATATAACCCACCTAAATCAATGAGATATTTGTTAGTTATTAACTTAGTAAAGGCAACATATCCAAATCCCAATTCAAGCAAAATCAAAGTTTTCAATGTCAATGATAAATAAACAAAAAAATGACATAAATTAAAAATAAGAGAACAAATAAAAATGGAGAATAGTTTTCATTTTTTTTTTTTTGCATTTATCTGATTCTTGATTTCTTACACTTGTTAATTTCAGGATCAAGATTACCTTCCTATCTGAAAGATTATATGTTAGATTGACATGAAATAAGAAAAAATATATGTTAGATTGACATGGACTAACAGCCACAACTTAAAACTAAGGAATCTATGGACATGTTAGATAGAAAATACATGATAGCAACACAATCAAAAGAAGCAACATCAAAATAAGAAATTAAAAAACTTATTACTTTCCTTCAATCACATCAATCCAGTGAGATGATTTTGGCATGAAGAGGGTATTCGGATTATAACCTTACATTTAATTCTTGATCATAAACCATGAGAGAGCAAGGAGGAACCAACACTCTTAAAAAACCAAAAATCCATGAAAAAAGTAGATATGATTCTACCCATGAAAACAACTCAGAACCCAAGCATACAAGGAAACACTAAACACCTAAACCAAAAAGGAAAGGTAAAGGAAATTGTAGTTACTCACCCACACCCACAAATGTTTATTACTCAGCTCTCTATTTGTCCTCCACAATTTGCATCCTTACCAAAGAAAAAGGAAAGGAAAATTAGGGCAATAAAAGCGAATTAGGAAAAAAAAAAAGAATAGACAAAGATATAAAATTCACCATGGTTGTACACTCATTACGTGATAATATCTAGGATAATTTTCTTCACTGGTGGTTGCTACAACACAATCTTTATTGATATTGAAGCACCTAAAGCTGTATATATAAATAACCCTGTAGGAAGAATTCAGTCTTTATAGAATTAGTGGATTTAGGACACCATAAACATAAATTTGAAAAGGTGATAATGAAGGCTATTTTAATATCCGAGTTGATTTGGTTTGGACACTTCAAAAATTCACTCAAAAAGGCGACTATTGCTATTTTCATGATAGATAAAAGCTAGTACTTTGCCAAGGTGTTTGTGCTACTTTTGCAATCTTGTAATACACAGCCAACACCACCAAAAGTTAAAAGGAAATCACCAAAGGTTAATCTCTCAATTCTAATCTTCATAAACCTCTATATATCAGTAAAAAAAAAGTCATGTGCGTGTGAAAATGCAAAAGAAAAAGATGAATCAGCAGATAAGCATAACCTTATGATCAATAAACAAATAACAAAAGTAAAATCAGTGTCATGACATGTGTCAGTTAAAGAACTGAATGGCAAAAATCTTAGTAACTCAAATAATGCAGTTTCTTTCCATCACATACTTATAAAAGGGGAAAATAATCTCTATTCATTAATCAATATCACATATGACAGAGTAACTTTATGAAAACATGAACATTGGTGTGAATATTAACCAAACCTTACCAAAAGGTTAAATTCGTTCTTACCTGTATAATGTAATGATCTGTCATTAATAGAGTATAAGCTAGCTTCTGCAGTAGATCTAGCTACTCTAACTATCCTTTGTAGATAATCTGCTATATATAGCAGCACCTTGTACACATTCATTTCAATCAATATCAATACAAATTTACTATGCACAGTATCAATTCTATCAGTCATCATTGCTATCAGTCCAGCAACAGAAGCAGTGCCCTCAGGAAGAGATAAGTATGCCTAAAAATAAACCCAAAGAATAACATGTTTTACAAACAAAAGACCACATTGTTGAGATGTTTAGCAGGTGTGTTTTAGAATATTTTTTTAAGTAAATGGTGAGTACATGTGGACGCATATTGAAAATATTAGTAAGTTATTCAGGATGTTGAAGTTTGTGCTGATCTTACCCTGTTCATAGTGTACAGGAATTCAACCATTTTCGTAGTCCCATTTTGTTCTGCAAGAGCAACCTATAAACACGGCAAAGACTTCATAGCTCCTCCAAAACTTCCTTTTAGTTCAGATTAGAACAAACATATACAACTGAGAGAAACCATAAAAGTTCACATCCACTTCAACATGGATGCAGTGCCATAAAAGTTCACAATGAAGTCACAGTGGAAAATGAAAGATAAACAGAAGAATAATTATGCTAAGGTTATCAATATAATCCATTATAAAAATCATGGACTACAAAAAAGAAACAAAGAAAAGAGAAATAACTGTTACAAAGAGATACTTGACAATGGCTCATTAATCAGATCACCACCTCTCCACTTACAACCATCAAAGTAGCTGAAATTTATGCTTATGAGATGGTTCAAGAATCCATAGGTTAACAACAAATCGATTCATGTCGCAGACTTGAAAAATGGAAGATACAAAGAGTGGCTATTATGCAAAAGTTATCAATATAAGCTACTTTTAAAAACAATGGACTTACAAAAAGAAACCAATAACAAACACAGCATCGTTATAAGGAGAAACATGACAAAATAAAACAAAGAACACTATGGTGGCCACTATATCAACTATTCCACAATTTGCACTTGACCCCAAATAGTGCATTACTGATTGGGAAAAATGGAAAAATTGCACAAACCTATCAAACCTCAGTTGAAGCAGAGATTTTGAGATTATTCAATCCCAAGAATGACTCATGTCATTAGCAAGATTGTCACTCAAATTATTCTGGAGAGTGGAGTGGATATAGTCACTTTCCAACTATCTTAAAATAGTAAAACGGGAAATGAACTTTAAAGGATTTCTATTGAGCAGCACCCCACAATTGATCATTCTAAAAAAAAGATATCGGTTGGACAACTATAGGGTCATATAATTTGGGTGATGCAAAGAATTGTGATGGTGGACGGAGTGGAGAATCAACGTCATTATCTCGAACCATATAATTTAGGTGATTCCGGTTGGTACATCAACTTCTTGACTCAAAATACACAAAAGAACTCATCAAACCAGATAACAAATAAAAATCAACAACAAAGGGGACGAAGAAAAGGAAATTTAGTCGCATAGAAGCATTAGAAGGTTAAAAAGAAAAAAATAATACCAAACTGAAAACGCTATACAATCTTGTCAAAGTCCAATAGTATACTCCCCTTTACTGGCACCATCATGAGCCACAAGAGCTTCATGCATGTATGCATAAGTGAAGAAGTCAAGAAAGCTGAAAACATCACTATAAAATGGGAAAAAAGATTAAAGTGACTTTAAATCTAAATCTGCCAGATATTAAAACAATGACATGAAATATGGCTAGCCAAAAATATGTTATATATTTTATCTTTTCTCTTCTTCTCAGTAGTCGGAGAAACCATACACGCCTTAAATTGGATGCAGATTAAGGGGAATCACATGATTTTCGCATGGAAAAACCAAGTTACATCATAGAATAAACATTTTAAACATCTAATCTATTATGGTAAACAGTTTTAATGTTCCTGAAGCCAACAAATAAAAAGTAAACACTAAAATACCTCAGTGAGGGATTTTATCAAACAGTTGTAGTTTGTTACCCCTAGTCAATATAGATGTCAGTTTTGCATAATGCGATAATTGTTTGTACTCCCTTTGATGCTAGTTCGACTTCATGCGATGTTGCAAATGTTCTAGGCTTTGATCTCTAACAGCTGCGCCGGACCACCATCCCTTTCGTCTCTCGCAAGCGCCGCTGAATCCCCTCTGTGCACCACCGCCTCGCCGATCTGTTGTGGCATCCCCTCGATGCACCGCCGCGTCGCCGATCTGCTGTGGCATGCTCTCAATGCATCGCCGTGTCGTTGGTCTCCTTTGTACCAGCTGCCTCACTCTCACTTTGTGTATAATAAAATGTGGTGTGGTGAGGAAAGAAGGGGAAAAAGAAGACGATAAACTGAGAAAAAAAAAGGAGTCCATGATGAAAGAAAGAGAAGAAGATAGAGAGAAAGAGAGAAGGAAAGAGATGAAGAAATGGAAATTTGGAAGAAAGAGGAGAAGAAGAGAGGAAGAGGAAGACGAGAAGAGAGAAGAAAGGGAAAGAAAAGGATAGGGAAGAAGTGAACACGTTTCACTTGCTCAGAGAGAGAGAGAGAGAGTGGCTTAGGAAGCAGTTGCAGTGATTGGACAAATAAGAGCAGGCTAAATGGGATCCACAGAATAACTGCCACACACTAACCAAAAATTTGCATTTGAAAATTACGAAAATACCCCTGCAAGTTTGGCGCCATTTCCAGCACCAAACTGCTTAGGATTAAAAGGAAAGATTTTAATCTACTCAGTTAATATGCTTTCTAATTTGTTCCTTTGGTTGAGATTTCGATTTCTGCTTTTTCTTTCAATCGTTCTCAACGCTGATATTAAATAGACATAGGTGAGCAATGGAATTATAATTCTAATCATCTTTCAAATTCTGATATGGGAATTTTGGAGATTCTAAACCGTATATAAATTTTAACAAATCCAACAAATTATGGATTAATTTAAGACTTTTAAACTAAAAAAGATGGGACTGCATTGTTTAAGAATGTAAGTAATATATTTTATTAGTAAAAAATATATTTTAATATATTCTATAGAGTTAAAAAAAGGCACAACATCAAAACTGGTTAACATCTTGTTCTGCACCAGTCTGCCTAGTTTAACCAGTTTTTGTAAAACTAGTTTACTTAAACCAGATTTTGCAAATGGGATGGTACAATATGGTATGAATTCTGTACCACACTAGTTGAAATGCATCTTACATAAACGTAAAATCATCTTAAAGAAAATATTGTGAAAGTAATGAAAATAATTTTAAGATTACACGGGTAATTTTTGCAAAATTGTTGGATACAAAGCCATTCTAATATTATTTCTAAATGGGGTTTTACACTGACATCCAAAATTGGGAAAATGATTGCATTAGACGGTTCTTGTATCCCTCTAATTTCGTTGACCAAAAAACCACATTCTGAAAAAATTAGTGTGGATAAACATTGGTCTCTTCCTCCGCACGTTTCTAGTTCCAGTGGAACAGCAGAGACATTTGTTATCACTTTTATTTGACCTCACCAAAGGGTTGTCATCATTCCTGGCAAACAATGCAATGAAGAAACCCTCGCCATGCTTAGCAGGATCTGTCCGAATCAGGTGTTCAGCTGTGAGATAAGAAAACACAAGCATCATCAAAATCATCCAAATGATGTATGATAAGTAGTTGCTGTTAGCTGAGAATGTAAAAATACTTACAGCCTTCAAACACAGGAAGGCGCGACACTCCCACTCGGGAAGGGCTTTGATAGTTGGAATCCAAGTGATTCGGCTAAGGGAAGAACTGATATTACGACATCTTCATTTTCAATTTGGTTGATGGAACATGTACTGTACACAATTCTTTCAACAGCTGGAACTGCCAAAGAAACAACTCTTTCAGTATAAGTACTCTATGCACAAAGCTAAGTGTATGGTTTGAGGAACATCTAAATTTTAGGAAATAAAAATGCCACAAGTTTATTCATATCTTGCTTGTTTGTGGTACTGGGAGAAAAACAGAAATCTAGACATATCGAGATTCAAGTCGCAAAAATTTCGCCGATCGATGAATCTAGGCAGCAGGGAAAAACAAGCATAAGCTGACTAACAAAGTTGACAAAGTGGCTGCAACACAAAATTCAAGGGCAAATTAAGATTCATGATAAGGAATCCGAGTTTCATGCTGCCATTTTGTCTACTATAGAAGAATTGTATTGATTGGGTTGAAATGTGATCCGAATTGAGCTATGACTTTCAAGTATCGAAATACTAATAACCATGCTAGAAAGATGGACAGGAAGAAACGAACTAACTTACAAAGGAATGCATGCTGAAGAGCCTTTCTCTGAAAAGCTGCAAGCTTGTTCAATCTTTCCATATCAATATCCTGGCCTATGCGATCAAAAGTTAAAAACTAAAAAGAAAATCACTGTATTTAAGTTGCATTAAAATGAGAATATTTTGTGCAAGTTTGATCTGTGTCCCGGTATTCATTTGAATTTGATTTGTGTACCATAATGACCAAGTTTGATTTTTAAGATCTCACTATCATTTTTTGAATATACAATGGTAAGTTTTAACTCATTTAGAGGCAGTTCCTATGAACAGAAGTTGATAGCCAGATAGATCAAATCTACAATATAACAGGTAGAACTAAATATCACCTGCTGCTTTAGATGGGAGCAGATGGTCTAGTCTAGAAGCTGCGGTACCAGAACCAGAGCAGGAAGGATCCAAAAGAATGGCTTTCACCTGTAATCATAAATCTGATAATAATTAGTGACACAAAAAAACGAACAGAGTAATCTGGTAGACAAAGTGATGAATAAGTCATATCCTTCATTTATGATTATTGACAAAACCAATATCCTATTATAGAAGTCTGAAAAATGAAGAGGGTCCATAATCCATATAACATGGTGATTAGCCATTCAGTAAAAGGGTTAACTCGTCCAGTTAGAGAAAATGTAAACGGAAAACAATATTTCTCTATTCAATGTGTACACAACTTTCAACGAAACTAGCTAACCAAGTCATACAAAAGCATTCAGCTGAATACATCATACAAATGACCAACAAAAAATGCCAGAACCCACCAGCAATAATGTCCTTTATTGCAATGCAAAAATACATTGAATAAAGTGGTAAAGCAAGGACATGAGTGATCAGAAAGAGAGATGGATGTATTTATCATAAAGACTGATAACTACACTAAAATAAGTCAAACTTTTACTAGTCATTCAAGTAAGAGCCCCACTAAACATAAAAGCATACAAATAGAGAGAGAGGAAATATACGTTACCTTAGAATATGAAGGGTCCTTGGGATTTATGTTCAAGAAATCCTCATTGATAACTTGAATGGCTGAATTGGGGTTAAGTTTGAAACATAGCAACACAAACTGAAAATTAACTAAAGAAATGGTTGGTATCAAAGTCAATAGTGAGCTCCTCTGCTCCGGAAGCATGATGGTATTATATGGTATGCAGAAAGGAGATCTTGACAACTACCAAGCATGTGTGATTAAGTAAAATCTAAGTTGGCGATAATTGTAATACTGAATTAATTATTGGTTGAAAAGCATATTATACTATAAAACACAATAAAGGATACTAGAAGCCCCAGATAGCTTTATAGTGCCTTCCAAACGCTTAATCCTTTCCTTGTTCAGCTCACATGCTATAATCCTACCCTTTCTCTTCATTAGAGCGGCAAGGTGGATAGTTTTGTTTCCTGGTGCCGCACATGCATCAAGAACCTTGAAATAAATTTTAAGTGCACAACTAGTAAGGACTGGATGTAAACCAATTTTCATGATCCAACATTCGATTTGATTTCCAACTATGATATTTTATAATTTAATTTATAAATTGAGCATTCATAGCTTAACAATTTTTTTTTGACAAACTTCATAGCTTAACAATTAAAATAAAGCAGGCACGCCACATAAGTATATAGCAGTTGCTTGCTTGATTTCTATAATTAATTTACATATGTAAACATGAGCCATTTTTGCAGTCTTACAGTTTAAATCAACCCTAAAATTTGTTATGAATAAAATACGAAAAAATATTTCAAGGTAACATATTAACAAGAAAAAATAGAGGCTGAGAATATTACTTTCTAGATGCCTTAGAATGGCTTAAAAGCAAAACACGTGATATAATATCGTAAATTTCCAAAAGGATGATTAGTTATCTCAAAATGAACGGGTTCATATAAACAGGACAAAATCTTTAGCAGTGAATAAAATATACTCATTTTACCCTTGTTCCTGTCTAGATGAGTGATTTTCTCCTAAGTGCTCTAACAATACCAGTCCTAGTTTTCTTTTAACTTGTTCAGATCACACATCGACTAGAAATAGAGATATGGCCAATGCGGTCCTCATAAAGCTTGGGCGATCCTCAACTCTTGAGCTAGTTTTGGGGTTGTGTTTACCCTAAAGCAAAAATTCTATGACTACATTTTTGTTATACTTTTTTGAAGATAAAAAGAACATGTAGCAACCAACAATGTAGAGCAGAACCAAAAAAAAAGGACGGACTTCTTAAGATGATCATGTGTATTGTAGCAATAACTCACCTGCCACCCTGGTTCGGGGCTAAGAGCTGGTGCCACCATGGAACTCGCCTTACCCTGAGTTGGTCCCAATGTAAGTGAAAAGATAACCAAAAACGAATAACAAGAACCACGAATTGCTGTGTTAGTATATTTCTCAAATAGCAGAAAATATTCACTTTTACCACATTAGACCTATATATAGATAAGAGCATGTATCTATAAGTTTTTTTTTAGATAAGCATATCTATAAGTTGTTATTTCTCTTTTGAAAAAACAAAGGAAGAAAGGAGGTTTGATTCCTACTTGCATAAAGATGCTTCCGTTCTTGACAAGGGGATGATCGTGTAAATCAGTTCCAGGAGGGAGTATCAGCAACTCAGGCAGTAAATCATCCTTTTGAACCTATTTGACACACCAAAAATATAATCCTCATCAGCCAAAATGCAGAACACGAGTTTGAATCAAGGAAGTACACTTCGAGACTTTTATGAGTTCATTTCTATCAAAAAAAATGAAAATACAGGATCTCAATTATCAGAAATATTTTGGCAAAAATACCGAATATTTTTTCCGAAGTTCAAGTAAGGCGGAATCAACATCCAATTTAAGTGTATTCACACGAACACAGCGAGGTACAGAAACGTCTGCACAAAAAAAAAAATTGAACAACTTCAAGTCATTATCACAGTAGAGCGCCAGCCAAAAACTCACATGAATAAAATAGCTTCCAAAAGAGCATCATCGAAAATGTATCAAATTTCAAAAGAACCATTCACAAACTATGACACAGGGAAATGGAGTTGTGAATACTGACCAGGAACTTCATCCAAAGCAATCAACTCTTTAACTGTCTTCACATTTTTCAGTGACAAAAGCTGTTTCAAAGTTGCCTGTAGGGCGGCTTTGTGGCGCATTAGGTATTTCTCCGCATCACCAACTAGTGGAACTCCCTAGAAAATTTACTCTAATTAAGTTAGTTAACCATCCCAATTTTTTCTGCAACTTCCTCAGAAGTGGCCAATAATTAACTACCAGATTCATTTACACATTACAGTACTAAATTCACCAAAAAAGTAGTTCAATTAACTGTGACAGAAAATCACCTCACCTGGCCAAAAAGGATATCGTAGACAATAATATAAACCAATTCCCGTTGCCTCTGCAAAAGCAACAGTAAATATATATATTAACTAAAAAGTTTGTATTACAAAACATGTCAAGTGAGAAAGAATCGAAGTTTGTATTACCTTCCATTTGGTGTTGAGAATAGAAGCAGCTTCCAAGACATCTTTGATAATGGGAAGATCTGAGAAAGCAAATAACCAGATTTGAATGTGATGAATAATATATTTTAGAAAGAATAATAAAGAGAGTGAGTGTGGTTGTTACGCTTTAGGGTTTGACAGATGAGAGCAAAGGTAGCTTTTTTGTTTCTAACGGAGGGATGATAAATGAGGGATTTGATGGAGGCAAGTGCACGGCGCTTAGCGTCTCCTTCAAGAACCGTTCTCAACACCTTCGCTGCCTCTCTTCGCGCGAAGTACGCTGACCTCTCTGCTCCCTTCAACTTCGCCCCTTTTTCTTCATTTTTTTCGGCATTCCCATCACCCTTATTCTTCCTCTTCATTCACAGGGTTTAGGGGTTTTGCTTTAGCTCAAAGTAAAAAATATGAACACTGACGCGAATGCTGTCTCTTATGTTTTCTACCTTCTTCCATTATTTAAGGCTAAATAGCTAATTTGATCCTTGAAAGTGTAATTCGCTGTCAACTTGGTTTTGAAAGTGTAACTCGCTGTCAATTTGGTCTCTTAATCAAACAAAAATGCAAAAAGTCCTTCAATCCGTCCGTTAGTTCTTCCCGTTAATGTCAATTTAGTCCCTGAAAGATGTCACTTACTGTCAGTTTGGTCCATAAAACATATACGTGAATTCATTTTAGTCTCTCGAATCTTAAGTTACTTCTGCAGAATTTTAAACCAGAATTTACTAGCAGATGAAGTTGAAGCACCAACTGTTGAAGTTCAAACATCAATCTGTTATGAGATAGATTTGGGTTGATAATACATCAAGTCATTCGAATTGTTTCAAGTTAAATTTCACCAAAATTCTGTGAATCATATTCACCTTAACAATACATCAAGTCATTCGAATATGTTATTGAAATATTTTGGTTAAGTTGAAATATTTTGGTGAAGTTGCAACTATCAATACGTTATTGAAATATTTTGGTTAAGTTTCTGGTTTAAAATTCTGGTTTATGTGAATGGTGAGATCAACTGATTGCAATGCTAGTAAATTCTGGTTTAAAATTCTGCAGAAGTAACTACCAGATTCATTCTACAAAGGCAAGGTTCTCATTCTCTGCAATTATGCCGGCTTCAGTTAAACATCGGGGAGGAATCTGAGGGAGAAATGCAGAAATGTGTAACTTGTGTGCCCGTAATACGGGATCAACTTGTTGTAGCCACAAAGGTGGGTTATCTCCCGTGAATTTCTCTAAAATTTGGTATTGAAAAGACTTGAAAGTCTTTAAAGATGGTAAATTGGTGGATCCCGAATTTGATAATGCCATAATCGAATAAAAAAAAGAACAGAAATTGAACAAGAAATTGAAAAGCGGGTAAGCGAAGAACCCTAATTTGAGAAATGCAAAATTACGAGAAACGAAAAAGGAAATGTAAAATTGAAAGCAATGGAGAGGGGACGAAAACACAGTAGTGATACTATGATGAGAAAGAACAACAACGAAAGAAGAAGCAAGAGGCGTCGTTGATGGTCTTTGAGACGATGAGCTAGACCTAGCACAAAAGTCTCGATACCATGATAGAATCTTAGATAGAGAAATCATTTTGATATTTCATTGATTGATTAGAACTAGAAGTACAACTAATAAGATATAGGTATATATAGGATTCAATCTACAACTAATAAGTTGGTTACCACTAAACTGAAACAGTTATAATTAATAAGTTGGGTTACCACACAACTAATCAGTTACAACTATTTAAACTGATCCAACAGTTTCTAATAGATAGTTACTAACATAATTAATAGACAGTTACAGTACGGTTACTACTGTAACAGAATAGAATTACAATGATTAGGGAAAAATAAATTTAAGTACAAAAGCTAATGTTACATCTATTAAGACCAAACCCCGTGTAAAGAACAAAAGTGGTGTGACCTTGGGTGGTGGGAGAAGCCGATTGGTGGCTCCCCGAAAAACCAGTTGCGCCTCCATCGCCAGCGGGCCGACCTTGGCCCCCATATAGAGAGTATTAGATGTAAGAGTAGGTCTCTCCAAAAAGTTGATGTGTTCTCACCGCCGACGACCTATCGATGTTCAATAATTATATAATATAGTTTTGTAAAGTAAAGGAACACATTAAGTGTTATTGAACGAATTAACAACAATACAAAGACAATACACACAAAGACATGTGGTCACCATAATTGACATATATTTTATTCTAAATACATATTAAATATATAACATATACAATATACAACATTTTTACGTCAAATAGAATTAGTAATTTATTAAATTAGTTAAAATAATTATTTAAATTTCAATACAAAAAATTGGAAATTAAAACAATCTATTAGGAAAATATGTAGCTGAATCATTAATAAATGATATAGTCATTCAACCAATTATATTATATAGTTATGAGAAACAAAGTAAAAATATAAGTGTTGTTGAAGGAAGTAACCAACTAAAAGTTTTATTGACAAAACAACAAACGGAAAGTTTAAATAACATAACATCATGAATATTTCATTAATAATGAAACCAAACACATAGCATAAAATTCTCGCTCATATATGTCCTTGAAAATCTTATGAGGAGATGAGACGATAATACATAGCATAAAATTATGGCTCATATATGTCCATGAAAATCTTATGAACAGGTGAAACAATAATACACAAGCAAGTTAATTGTCACCACATTTGAGTTGCAGGTTCTTGAAGAACAAAAACCAATAGTTTTCAAGATAAAACTATATATAACAATTGATCGACAATCAATCAATAAATATTTATTTAAAAATGAATAAAAAATTATTGTTTTTTTGACAAGATGAATCAAAAATTATTTAAAAGTGTAGTGTCAGAGATAATCATACATTAATATTTTGATTGTGGATTAGAGAAAATTCCGGCTAATATCCCAAAAAAAAAAATTAACAAGTAACTCTTTAACCAAAATATGGATATTATTGTGGGAACTGAGAAGATATGTCTATAAAAACTTGTTGAATATAATTAAAAAAAAGTCGCAAATGTATACATTATTTAGTTGCCGGTGCAACTCGGCCAAAGATAGATTCTCATTCATGAATAGAAAATCTTCAAGCAGTTGTGCACCAATGGCGCCATGTAGTAGTTAAAAAGTAAATAAAAAAAATTGTGAATTCTTCACTCAAATGCGATTAAGAATGTGTCTACCCATTAAAATGGCCACAATTTATAGAAGTAATTTCATTTCATTCCGGTGGGAAACTTCTAGCACTTGAAATTCAAAAGTTGTAATTGATTTGACAGGTTAGGATAATGTTTAATTATGAATTAGAATGCCACAAATCATTTCAATATCTATTAGATGATTTTCAGTATTTGCATAATTTAAACATTTGAATTCAATTTGTTATTTTAATCTGAATTTTTTTCCTACATCAAGTGAACAAAGCGCATTTGAATGATGTGTCGATAATGTTCAAATTCAAATAGCTAGCACATAAGCAAAAATACCCTATCAAATTTTTTCATTTTGGACCATGTTGTTCTTGTGGTACCAGAAAGAATGAATTAATTAGCAAATGCATGAGAAAATGACATGTATCCAGGGGCGGATCTACGTTGCTTCTAGGGTGTGCAGGTGCACACTGTCAACTTTTAAAAACTGCAATGATACTAGTTTGACTCTCTATTCTTTATCTGCACACTCTACTCCTACCTTTTGCTCTTGCACCTCTCTACTCTCTACACTATCAATGCGTGACAACTTCTCTCTTCTCTTCTCCCTTTCCTCTTTACAACGCTAATATATTCCCAAATTCCCCTTTCTTATTTTTTAATCATTTCAACACTTTGATATAATTGTTAATTATTAAATTGTTTTTTACCTTTGCTGTGCAATCATTTTTTTTTTGATCAACTGTCCAATCCAATTATTAAATTGTCTTTTTAACTATTTTTTCATACCCACTATCCAATATAATTAGTTATTAATGTTAGAAAATGCAATAACCTTAGAGGGGGTGAATAAGGTTATAGGCACGAATAAGTTCCTTTTGGATTTTTGAAAATAGTTTAAAGCTAGTTTAAAAATAATGCGGAAATGGCTTGAGAACTAGCAACGTGCGTAAGCAAACGGTTTAGAGATAAAATTCAACTAAACGAAAATCAACACTATAGATAAACAATCATGCAAGATCAGCAAGTAAAAGCAAACAATTAAGTTGTGCGTAAATAAATAAAGAGATAAAGGAAAGA
This sequence comes from Oxytropis ochrocephala, assembly GCA_020916435.1. Classification (NCBI taxonomy): domain Eukaryota; kingdom Viridiplantae; phylum Streptophyta; class Magnoliopsida; order Fabales; family Fabaceae; genus Oxytropis; species Oxytropis ochrocephala. Next base: position 8,001,469 of record CM037089.1, read on the forward strand.
AGGACACCGCGAATTTAGCGAGGTTGGGCTAAAACCCTACGCCCCTCGGCCTCGGCTTTGCAACCTTTGGACTTTGGGAAAGATAACACTATAATATGAAGATGCTTCTTCAGAGTCTTACAACGCACACCACGTTACAAACACTTCAATCCTCTCAATTTCCCCAATTGAGAACCCGAGCTCCCGCTTAGGATTTCAACGATTCGAACTCCCGAACGAACCACCCAAGAATGCAATCCCAGATTTCTACACAATAAACAAACCACCAAGTGAATTAACCAATACAATACAAACTATGATCGAGTTACCCAAGTATTATAGCACTTGTAAATTGAGAGATAAGATGATACGAAAAATCTTTGAACTCAAAAGTAATTCGCAATCTTTCAACAACCCACTTCGCAAATAAGAACAAAAATAGAAAGCGGCTAGGGTTTGGTTTTCAAAAATTAGTTCGCAACTTGAAGGATGAAAATATGCAATATGAATTTGAAAGATATGCGATTAGAAAGGATGAGATATGCGACTCAAAAAAATCGTTTAGATCAAGATTTTCTCTCATAAAAAGGATATGCGATTTGAAGAATTTGGTTTGCGATATGAAAGGAAATCATGCGTTGCACAAATAAGGGATTCGGTCTATCTCTTTTTGCGATTTGATGAAGATGTGTGGCTGCACAAAAATTCATTTTTGATCACTCCTTATGTCGCAAAAGATGATGATTTTGATGCACACACAATCGGTTTTGATCTCTCTCTTTTAATCTCACAAGGATGAAGAATATGGTTCAGCTCTCTCACTTTCTTTCCAAAAAAATTGTGTAATGTGTGCTTGCTTGTTTTGGTTGTGTGTATTGATCGTGAAAACCCTATGTCCTATTTATAGGGATTGTAAAAAATATGACCGTTGAAACAATTTTTAACACTATTTTGATAAGTGGAAAATCGATTGATCTCTTTAGAAATATAAGCCATAAATCGATTTCTAGCTTGTAACTTACAAGACATGAATCGATTTCTAGCTCCTAAGGTTGCAAGGCATGAATCGATTTCTCTCTTTTTAAAACCAAGTCATCAATCGATTGTTTTATTTCCAAAACAAGTTATAACAAAACCAATCAAGATACAAATCGATTGATAGCTTTAATCAAGGAAGAATGAAATCGATTTCTAGCTTTATAGATAAGAGGAAATCGATTTCTAGCCTGAAATACCAAATCAAAAATCGATTATTTACTTCAAAAACAATTTCTTTTAAAACACTAAGCTATGAATCAAGTTTCTTTATAAAAAACAACAAATCATAATTCAAAACTTTTCTTTAAAAACAACTTGTGCCTAACCTATTTAATCATGCTTTTATATAAAATATTTTGACAAGAACAGTTCTATTTTAAAAGATCATCTCTCAATTACGAATGTTATAAAAGCTTGAGTAAAGCGATCTTACACGTGTCCTACGCAAGTCGATATAAGTCTTCAATGCTTGAGCGACTTTTTCGTCCGAGCTTCTACAACTTTGAGTTAGCTTAGAAGCTCTCTTGTTCATCGCCTCGCGCGCTCTTATTTTTTCCTGCGCTTTACCTCAAGTAAATTATCAGTAACTTGTAATTTGTTATCATTCAAAACAAGGAATGTTTGCCCTTGGCACAACAATTAATTTGTCTTTTGTTGTATAATTAATTGTTAATTATCATTGTGCTATTGTTAATTTGATCAATTATTATTACTTTTTAGATTTTAAGAAATAATGGGAAACTACTTCAAGTGAAGATTATCATCACACTATCAACAATCACAAAAAACAAGTTTCCAATGTCAACATATTGAAATTAATTTAGACGAGTCAAGAAATTGGATTAAAATATCAACATATCATCCTAATATCCTAATACCATCCTTAAGATTTGAATAATTTTTATAGATTATAATTTTAAAATTTTATTAAGTTAAACAGTCTGACCACTCTTGACCAGAGTCCTAGATACGCCACTGCATGTATCATATCACTTATTGAGATGCATTTTCAATTGTTATAGATATAGATATAGATATCTAAGAGAGTATGCATATTATATGTATAATAATAATAATTATAAAAGAGACCCCAAAAAGAAGTATTTCTATTCCTTCTTTCACACTCGTCAGAATGTGATCACCACAAGATTCATTTAAACGAGTAAGGATCTCATTTTCTCTAGCAAAGGTTAATGTTGGCTGAGGGTTCTAAGCTAATGCTTTGGATTCACCCTCCAACTAATTAATTAGCTCAAGTTCAACTTGCTGGTAGGAGGGAGGGAGGGAGAGAGAGGTCTAAAGCTCAGCAAGTCAAGAGGCTAAAAAAGTTTTCCCAAAACTGCATTGCACAAAAACGAATGAAAATAACCAAATAGAAAGAGAGAGAGTTAGGTTGGGTTAAGGGCATATAGGTAATTTTGACATTAAGATGAAGAAGGAGGTAGAAAAACTAAAAATGGGGTTGGGGATATGAAAAAACAAAATTAAAAAAGAGGAGCCGAGTCCAGTCCAATAGAAAACAAAGAATAACGAAAGGGTTTTTTTTTTGTACCCCCACGTTTTCTCCCATACCCCCACACATCTAGTGAATAGACCAAAATACCCCTGCCTTTTTACAAAATCCCAATTTCTTCACACTTTTGGTCATATCTACGATTGACCACCTTTCACTCGAATATACCTCACAAAAACGCATATACGAGTGAGCCAATTTCACACCACTCGAATATACCTCCCAGCCACTATATATACGACGTTAGGAATTTTACACATCGTATATACGCCCATCCAACGTATATACGAGTCAGCCTGTTTTGCTTCGCTCGAATTTACGTCCATTGAAGATATATACGACGCTCAAAAAGTAAGCATCATATATACCCCCATTCATATGTATATACGACGATGAGCATTTTTTTTACTAATTGTTTTTTTTCCTTTGCTTGCAGTGTCCGGTAGGCATCGCAGTCACAGGGACAGTCGTCAGAGAGGGAGATGGGAGGTATCTCCTATCGGAGAGAGAAATGAGTCATCTATTGCTCCGAGTACGAGGGCTCGGAGGCATAATCAGCTTCATGCTTCAGCGAGGAGACAAGATAGGAGACATCCGACCCACCTCGATCTCGGCCTCAGAGCACCCGGTATGATGTGCGCGGCGGTGAGCACCATCACCCGTGTCGATGTCGGGACGATGGGGAGTTTTATCTCGGGGATTACCTACAGCAAACTCAACATGATGATTGGTATCGGGGGAGGCCGGCTCCTCAATACCATTCCCAGCCTCCTCAGTACCATCCACAACCTCCTCATGATCAGTACCATCCTCAGCCTCTTCATTACCGTCCCCCGCCTCCCGATTATCAGCAGGAGCAGCCTCAGGAGGATCAGGGGCATGAGGAGTCTCATACTGATATGTCTTCCTCATATGAGTCTATGTCTGAGCATCAGGAGGATCAGCCTCGGGAGGATTAGGGGCATCAGGAGGAGCCTCAGCCTCAGCCCTCTCTCTTCACTGACCTGGCAGATCATGTCTGCACTTCAGTACGCGCTGACCCGGTAAGTTGAATTTTTTTGCTTCAATAATTTTTTTAACGCACATAGTCTGCACTTTTTCCTTACATCATTTATTTATTTTTATTTCAAGATTATCTGCGTGTTGTGAAAGTATGGGCTCATGGCAACAAAGTCCATACTAAGTCGCAACTACTGATCTGACGCTACTACTTGACGTACCACGTGAATCGGGGACTCGGATCGCCCCACTTCTACAATCGCCATGCCACGATGAGACCATGAGTTCTTTGTCGGCTTTTATCGAGAGATGACACTCGAGATACTGCCGTCATTTCACTTACCATTTGGTGAAATGACGATCACTCCGACGACGCGTCTTTTCTCTGCGCATCTTCCCATCCGGGGAACTATTCCCACCTTACGCCATTATTGTGAGCTCGAGTATGCCACACACCTGCAGAGACATATCCGGGTGTGTCACAGGTTGAGGTCGCTAACAACACCCGTGGGGTCCGACATGACTTGATTTGGTCGCTGCAGATTTTTAGCGTAATAAGGCGGAGGGGTGATATGACTATTCTTTGTGAGGCTTATCCGTCGCTTCGACCTACTGATATCTTCACTACGAAGACTAGAGACAGGGCTGAGGCTAAGTGGCTGGTCTACTTGCATGATCTGAGTGCAGATGTTCTTGGAGGCTATGCATGGGGTGCAGGTGCACTAGCTGCCATGTATGAGTCCTTGAACACTGCGTCTTTGAGGGACATGACACAGTTAGAAGGGTATGCCAGTCCATTCCAAGTATGAATGTAAATTTAATTTTTTTCTTAATTCAGACTATCTTTGGGTAAATAGTTTTTAATTACACCTGTTGTTTATTTTTTGCATTTCAGTCTTGGATCATGTGGTATTTCCCTTACATGGCGGAGAGGAGGACTAGTCATATAGAGGGTGCAGAGCCACTAGCTGGGCGCTTCAGGAAGAAGAAGTCAGATCACCTTAAGCTAAGCCACTACAGGAGGATGATTGATGAGATGAGGTCAGAGGATGTCTGCTGGCGGCCATTTGAGGAGCACAAGGATGTTAGACCCTTTGAGCAGATCTCCCTATCTGAGGGCTTCATCGGTGGGTGATTTGAGTTCCTTACATGCCTGATAGGTGTCTGCGACATTTTGGGTACGTTCAGGTCATCCCGCGTGACCCTGTCAGAGGTCGTCCTAGCCATAACGACTGTGTCTTCCAGATCACCAACTTCACAACTAGTGTCACTGATGTTCTTCGCACTACTTGGGGTGCTCACGTGGCGGAGAGGCGTGGTTGAGTACTTACTCGCATGCGTCCGTGCATCTATCCCAGATTATTACCCGCTCCACCATCACCGATGTCTGGACACCTCCCTGAGAGCTACGATTCGACGATCCTGAGTGATGCAGGAGGTTGTGACCGCTTGTAGGGAGGGGATTCGTGATGGTGAGATCACACGTGGCAGTCGACTGGTGGGGATGGCACTACCAGATGAGATTTCACAAGCACTTAGACGGGGACGAGAACGGGGACGTTAGAGATTTTTTATTACTACTTTGATATATGTTTAAAATACATATATACAATTAACTTTTTTTTTTAAATAAAAAATAATTTCAAAATGGTATTTTGGGTTTCACAGTTATGTGGAGGTATAAGGGATAAAGTAAAGGTGGGTTATGAAAAAAAGAACCCATAACGAAAAGAAGAGATAACCATGACAATCTATCTAATTTCGTAGTAGTCGGCGGAACCACCACGTGTCCAGTACTGCTGATATTTCCTTTCCTTTCCTTCCCTCCTACCATTATCGCAGAAGAAGTGGTGGTTTGATCACTTTGATGATGGAAGGGATAATGCAGTTACCGTACGACACGACGGTGAAGCTTATGCTCGGTTCACTGGAGCGGAACTTGCTCCCTGACGCCGTCATCAGGAGACTCACTCGTTTGCTTTTGGCCACTCGCCTTCGAGACGGTTACAAGCCTTCCTCTGACCTTCAGCTCTCCGACCTTCTTCACTTCGCGCATTGTACTTCTCTTTCTCTTCTAAAATCCCTTCCTTTTTTAACTGCTTTGTGAAATTTAAAGTTAATATTTGGCTATAGATGAATCTATTACGAACTTACTATCATGTTATGTGTTAATTACCATAATTAATTATATGGAGAGGGGAATTTGTAATGGACTATGATCTAGTTTGAATGGATAATACTTTTTTTCAGCTTTACAAGAGATGCCAATTGCAGTTAGTACTGATAAGCCTAAATCTCAACATTATGAATTGCCAACCTCTTTCTTTAAGCTGGTGCTTGGAAAAAATCTCAAATACAGGTACTTTTGAGTTTCTTGTTATTTTGTTGTTGATGATTATGGAACATTTTTAAGCATTAACATCTCAATCGATTACCAGAAGTTATTAGACAGTGATTCTGTTTCTGAGAGGAAGCATAAAACATAAATGAAACAAAATTGGTCTTAATAACAAGATCGACTTACATTAGGATATGATATGAGCATGGTGAGGTAAAGGCTAAAATATTTTGATGTGAAATGTATGTATGATGGATGTAACTTGTTGGCAATATAAAATATTTGCAGAAAGAAAAATAGTAAAATGTGTGCATAATGTAAGAGTGGATAAAATGAAAGCTTGATTTCATTGATTTGTTGCCAATGGCATATATACAGAGTCAAATACAGATTGAGCAGTTAGCTCTCTAACTGAATGGAAAACAGAAAATGTAACAGAAAACCAGAAAATGAGTTACACTAATTGCTGCCTAAGCTAGCTACAGGTAACTGTAGTAAATAAACTTAACTCTAGTTAAAGAGACTAACTATAATTGAAAATCAATTAATATTACAAGATGTAAATATATATCTAACACATAACCTTAAGGTTTATGTAAGAATTAACATTCCTATATGTATGAACTGGTGCAGTTGTTGTTATTTCTCTTCTGCCTCAAAGACGCTTGAAGAAGCCGAGGAAGAAATACTGAAAATGTACTGTGAGAGATCAGACCTGAAAGACGGTCATTCAGTTCTTGATGTCGGATGCGGTTGGGGATCACTGGCTTTGTACATTGCCAAGAATTACAGAAATTCTAGGGTTACAGGAATCTGCAATTCCACAACTCAGAAAGCTTTTATTGAGGAGAAGTGCCTGTATGTTGCTTTATATTGTAGAATTTGCTCCATGAATTGTGCATGTCATATAGTTTAAAATGTTTTATTAAACAGATGAAATCTTCTTACATGGCACCAATATTTAGCTTGAAAGTTATATATAGTATGATGATGAAAATCACCTTCTATTGCTCTCTTGTCAGGGAGCTGCAGCTGCAAAATGTGGATATCATTGTTGCAGACATTAGCACATTTGAAATGGAAGCTACTTATGACAGAATATTTTCCATAGAAATGTTTGAGGTTAGATTTTTGTGGGCAACTAATCTGCGTGTTGATTGTTCAAACCATGTTTTATTAAGTTTTAGAGTCGACTTTGATCGTGACACAGCATATGAAGAACTATAAAGAACTTCTCAAGAAGATATCCAAATGGATGAAAGAGGATAGCTTTCTATTTGTTCATCATTTCTGCCACAAAACATTTGCCTACCACTTTGAGGTGAACTTCTTATAATGCTTTTAAATGCCTTAGCTAGCTCAGTTTATTGGTTATTTTTTGTTTGATATTAGTCGATAGCTTAATAAGACTAGTGAGTTGTCAAACAGATACTGTTAATTAAACAGATACTGTTAATTTACTTACTGCCCATTTATTTATGAAGGACAAAAATGATGATGATTGGATTACAAGATACTTCTTTACTGGAGGAACTATGCCTGCTGCAAATCTACTTCTATATTTCCAAGTAAGCTTACTACGTGATGATGAATACCAGCTTTGTTATTTCCTGATGGTGTTGCAGAATCCCATTAAAATTTTGCTGTGTTTTCCTAATTAGATAAAAATGAAAGAAAAATAAACAAAATATAAATAAGAGAACAGAAGCACCCTCAAATTGTTTTGTGTAACACCATCATTTCTAATTCAGATTTAGCTCACTTATAAATTAAATTATAATTGACTTCTTTGTTTGGTGATGTCTTAAGGATGATGTTTCTGTGGTCAACCATTGGCTGCTAAATGGGAAACACTACTCACAGACCAGGTTAGAGTCAACTAAGTTGCTCAGTGATTTTACAGCATCCATAGTTTATTTGCTTATAATTAGGCAAGTTTGAACCTTATTACTGAAGCAAAAATGAATTCATATTGCAGTGAAGAGTGGCTCAAAAGAATGGATAAGAACATGAGTACCATCAAACCAATTATGGAATCAACGTACGGCAAGGATTCAGCTACCAAGTGGACTGTCTATTGGAGAACATTCTTCATAGCTGTAGCAGAACTTTTTGGATACAACAATGGCGAAGAATGGATGGTTGCACTCTTTCTTTTCAAAAAGAAATAAAAAGAAGTCTAAACTAATGTTCTTTTTATTCTGTGTTGTGGTTAGGATAACAAAAAAACTGCTGAATGAGTCTACAGACAAAAAAAAGGCTGCATGCTTCGATTAGTGTTGTTTATTATTATTGTTATCGTTGACTTTTTTTATTTTGTCTGTCACTATTTTGACTTGGACACCTAATGTCATGTTGTCACTACTTGTGTGATTCAGGCATTTGGTATGTGTAGTACTAGTAGGATACCCGTGCATACGCACGAGTGCTGCCATATTCTTTTCATGAACGAACTTAGACATAATTTAAATAGTCTGGACAACACCTCGTGAAAAAAGATACAAATTTAAAATAGTTAAAAAATGAGTCTCAAATAAAAAATTAGATAAATATTAAAATCTAAAAATATAAAAGTATCATTTAAAAACAATTTGTGCATTTATCCTGTGTTCTTTTATATATTAGTGTTGTTATCCCGTGTTTTTTTTAATATATCAGTGCTGCTATCTCGTGTTTTTACATACATCATTACAATTATCCCGTGTTGTTTTATATTTCAATAAAGTTATCACGTGTTTTTTAATATATCAGTAAAGTTATCTCATAGTCTTAATTAATTATTTTTACTTGATTAATAGATTATAGTAGACAGTAACAGATAGATGGTAGATTATCAAATATTTCAGTAATGTGTTTTTTATATATCAGTGCAGTTATCCAGTGTTTTTATACATATCATTGCCGTTATCTCGTGTGTTTTTTTACATATTAGTATAGTTATCCTATGTTTTTTATATATCAGTGCAGTTATCTCATAGTTTCAATTGATTATTTTAGTTGATTAATATATTATAGTAGATAGTAAAAGATAGATTATCAAATATATCAGTGCAGTTATCCCGTGTTTTTTATATATCAGTATAGTTATCCCGTGTTTTTTATATATCAGTACAATTATCCCGTGTTTTAAATATTAATCAGTAGTTGAAATAGTCATCAAGTTTTCCTTTTTTTATATATTAATATCGTATTTTTTATATATCAGTGAAGTTATCCTGTGTTTTTATATAATATATAGTAAATTACAATGTTGTCCTTAGTCAGATGAATTGTCAAGTAAATTGGGAGGCTTGTTTGTTTATATAAATAGATAAATAGATATTAGGTTAGATAGTAAATAGGAGTAAATTGTAGATTATTTAATATTAATTTAATTATATTAGATTATGTAGTGGATTAAAAAAATTAGGAAAACAAAATATTTTTAAATAAAGGGTGTGGGCGACACTAATAATAGATATATAAGAAGTAAGAAATATTGAGAAATGTGAGATTGAAAGAGAGTGAGTAAGATTGGAAGAGAAAGTAGAATTAAAAAATGATAAATAAAACAAAAGTGGTGATGTGTCAAAAAAAAGTAAGATGTCTACAATTGTAATTTGGTAAGTTGTTTGTTTGTATAAATAGATATTAGACAAATAGATATTAGATTACATTACATTAGATTACTATAGTTATTATCCCATGTTTTTTTATATATCAACGTAGTTATCTCATAGTTTCAATTGATTATTTTAGTTGATTAGTAGATTATAGTAGATAGTAAAAGATAGATAGAAGATTATCAAATATATCAGTGCAGTTATCCCGTGTTTTTTTATATATCAGGATAGTTATCCTGTGTTTTTTATATATCAGTACAGTTATCCCGTGTTTTAAATATTAATCAGTAGTTGAAAAAGTCATTAAGTTTTCCTTTTTTTGATATATTAACATCGTGTTTTTTTATATATATCAGTGAAGTTATCCCGTGTTTTTATATATTAGTGTAGTTATCTCGTAGTTTAGATTGATTATTTTAATTTATTAGTAGTTTTGATTTGATTTGAATTTCAAAATTTGAAAAAAAAGAAGGGAAACTTAAAGAAAAATTGGAGTGAGAAAAAAGTGCATTGAGATAAGAAATTTGAAAAAGAATGTGATAGTAAATTACAATGTTGCCTTTAATTAGATTAGTTGTCAAATAAATAGGGAAACTTGTTTGAGTAATTTAAGTATGGTTTGTTTGTATAAATAAATATTAGATTAGATTAGTAGATTGTGGGTAAAGAAAGTTGATGAGTTTGATTTGAATTTTGAATTTTGAGAAAAAAAAAAGTAAGTAGGAGTAAATTGTAGATTATTTAATATTATATAGTGGATTAAAAAAAATTGAAAAAAAAATATTTTTAAATAAAGAGTGTGGGGCCACTAATAGTAGATGTGTAAGAAGTAAGAAATATTGGAAAATGTGAGATTGGAAGAGAGTGGGTGAGAAAGTAGAATTAAAAAAGGATAAATAAAATAAAAGTGGTGATGTGTCAAAAAAATAAGATGTCTAAAATTGTAATTTTGTAAGTTGTTTGTTTATATAAATAGATATTAGATTAGATTTGACTTTCTTCATTCTTTAGTACTATCACTTTTTTTTTTCTTTTTTTTTTAATAGGAAAACTCAACGCTGATGATTAATAATCGCAATACAATCAAGAATAAAATGATAAAAATGGGTACTAGGACTACATATAATCATCCTAACAAGGGAGGAGGCAGTAGAGTTATAAAATGAAAGAGATGTTAGCAACACTATTTTTTGACACTTTATTTAATATTAACAGTATGGTTGGTTAAAATCCATGTGAGTTCCACCACTTTGGAATTGAAACTCATTAATTTAGTGAGATCACATGAAATATAACCAATAATAAAGTGAGTGTTTGAGAGTGTCTAAAAGAGAGTGTTGGTAGCACTTCTCAAAATGAAGAGAAATTCTAACAACACTCTTTTAAGACACTCTCTTCAACACTTATATCTTGGTAATGTGTACATATCATGCTTGCGTATTGCAAAAGTTTATCAATCGTGAAATAATAGAGCTAGTTCTAACCACATCATTACCGAAAGCAAATCAAAAAAATTCTTGGGGGCTCAAGCCCTTGGAGGCCATAACATTTTTTTTAACAGTGGAGGACATAACTTGGCTCTAGCCCAATGTTAATAGGCCAGAACAGACGCAAGCAGTGGTCCAATTACCTATTCGGTTGGGTGAAAATTCCCCTCGTACCTACAAATACATGTTTTTATACAAATGTATATTCATGGATACCAGAAGTATTTGTATCTACTTAAAAATGATTTTCTATAAAATAAAAAAAATTGTATACAAAATAAACTTTTATAATCCTGTTTTTGTTGTGCATATAATTTTTTTTAGACATTTATGCTTTTAAATATTTGATGACTTATATTAGTTGATGAAAAGAGATGAAAAAAGACACTTAAATATTCGAAACTAGGTATTAACTATAAAGATTATTAAGTAATTTTAGCGAGTATTGGTACCTCTAGAGCTATCAAATTGAGTGGCCCAACCTAGCCCAATTGGCCAAAGAACAAAGGCTGGGATAGCCCAGTTATTTCTGGCATGCATTTTTTTACGGCCCGGCCTAGCCCAAAACATTGGTCCTAACAGGCAGGCCCGGGCTACTTCACATTTTAACAACGGAAAACACAAAAAGTGTTTAAAACGTATAAAATAGCAAGTCCAGTTCGGCCCACGAGCCAATTGGATTGGGCCAAAAAGGTTTGATTCTTTTCCGGGCCTCTTTTTTTGAGCCTAGCCCAACGCAAAATACTGAGCCATTGAGCCAGCCCATTGAGTTGGAACAAAATTGACAGGTCTAGGTACCTCATTATCTGTCTTCACTACGTTAACTAGCATCTCCCCAAGATTGCATTCCCCCCTTTCGTCTGTAATAAAACTGCTCAACTTCTAACCATATATCCACCCGAAATTGATAAAATAATCTGAGGCCTCAGCCACATACGATTGGTGGTGGCCATTGTTATTGTTATAGGATTAATATTAAGAATCGAGAAAGGAATGTAACAAATAGGTAACCACAATCATGCAGGAAAAAAAAAAAGCAAATACAACGCAATTATTGTCAACGAATAGTGACTCAATCTTGCTTAGAAATTGGCCATGAACGTCCAACTCTGTCAAGTTAAAAAAAATGCATGCTTCACAGAACCTCAAACCCCTTTGCAAGTAACCAAGAATGCCACTTGACATTCTTAAATCTATTCATCTCACACTAAGGACTATATTCCAAGGGTTACTTCACCCCAAACAATCTTTCTATGATTCTATCATTTAAACAACGTAAGTTACAAATTGTGGAAAAATCGAATGGACAGTACAATAATAACTAGCTACTCAATTGATCACAGAAGAATTCCCACATGAATGATTGATCTACGAATTTCCTTACCCCTTACAAGTTACTGAGCAGCATTAGCCCCGTCTTGATCAACATTTTCAGCTTCTAAGAAATGAATCAGATGCTTATTTTCCAAATGCTCCTGTCAAATTTACAGAGTAAATTCTCATGAAAATCGCTTCATGGATAAAAAAAATTACAAAGAATTATGAACATACAGAAAGGCAAGATCTGTATTTTTGCCACTCAGAATCACATTCTTCTTTTTCCCAATGACCCTTCACGAATTTCTCCGTATACCACCTTCAAAATTGAAATTAGGGTTTAAGAGAAAACGGGTTAAGCTAAAGAAATTGGAAAAGAATGTTTATGAATGAAACCTGTGGAAGCAATTGTGGTATGCGTCTCTGAGAAGGACGCAGGGAGAGGTTGAAGTTGAAGATTTTGAAGCACTTTTCCCTCTCATTGACGGAGCGATTGCGTCTAACGGCGGAACACACAACTTCGGAGATCACTGTTTTATTTTGCGAGACATGTTCCTTCTGTCAACTCCCAAACTCCTTGCTGCAACTAGTATTTTATTATTTTTCATTAAAAAAAGTAAAACTCAATTTATTTATTTTCAAAATTTATGATATTTAATCCATTTATTTTAAAATTCAAACATTTAGTCTCTTATTTTAAAATTTTCAGACATTTAGATCCTATTGGGCATTTGGCCTTCAAATTAATTAATGTGTCACCATTTTGCTGATGTGGCATTTGAGTAGGCATCACATGTGGTTACCACATTAATTAATGAAGCCACCTAAAATGCCATATCACTGATTATAGTTTTTCTATCTATTGTGGTCTTACCTGGTTGGAGGAATTAATCTATGCAGTTGCACACAAAGGATATTCAATTTATACCAAAAAATTAAGTCCATCCCCAATGAATCACTAAAATTGATCGGAGGATATTCTGTAAAATGCTATGAGTGTTTAAGATTGAATCAACTGGTATTAAATCTAAACTATTGATGAAGTTATATACTATCAATTAAGTCTTACGGTCAATTGAGTCTTACGGTCAATTTTAGTGGTTCACAAGTGATTAAGTTAATTGATCGCTCAACACTCTATATTATTCCGTGTTTAAATTTCCATCCTTGTCAGTACAAAAAGAATTTCAGTTCTTAATTAATTAATTAATTAACCAGGGGATAACCCAATTAGGAAACACAAGTTAAAGATAGGGAGCGACGTCGTATTGGCTAGGCCAGTGCAAAAGTAATAGAGAGTGCGAGCGAGCGAGCGAGCAATCTATATATAAACTCGATTCATCTCTGTGCAGAGCGGTGTTAATCTGCAATCGCATAACAAGAAAGAAATGGATCAGTTCAAAGGACAACCTCGTCTTCCTAAATTCGCCGTTCCCAAACGATACGACATTAGACTCAAACCCGACCTCGTTGCATGTCGTTTCGCCGGTTCCGTCGCCGTAAACATCGACATCGTTGCCGCTACCAGTTTCATCGTTCTCAATGCCTCTGAGCTCACCGTCAACAACAACTCCGTTTCATTCACCAGCCGAGATTCCTCCAAGGTTTTCTCATTTCTCAACTTTGTTTGGTCAACTCTCGATCCCTACTTGTTTTGTTATGATTAATCTTCTACGACACTCAATCTTGATGGATATACGATTTTTACTTACATGCATTCGAGATTGCTCGGTTAAAAATATTTAGGGTTTGAAGATGTTACTTAGAATCGAAGAATGTCTGTGCAGGTTTTGAAACCTTCAAGTATTGAATTGTTTGAAGATGATGAAATTCTGGTATTGGGGTTTCCTGAGAACATACCAATTGGTTTGGGTGTGTTGGCTATTCAGTTTGAAGGGATCTTGAATGATAGAATGAAAGGGTTCTACAGAAGGTAAGTTTACTGAGCTTTTCTTGTTTGATAGAATGCTGCTTTAATTAATGTGTTCCTTTTTTTGCTATCGTTTTTGTCTAAATTGATTGTGGTTATATGGATACTTCTATATCTATATGCAGTACATATGAGCATAACGGTGAGAAGAAGAATATGGCAGTTACACAGTTTGAACCAGCTGATGCCAGACGATGCTTTCCTTGTTGGGATGAACCTGCTTGCAAGGTTTATCTATCTCCCTCTCTTCCCTTTTTAACTGACCATAAGCAAATATTCAAATAATAAGCTTCTTTTTGGTTCATGGCTTGTATGTAAGACCATAGCATGATAAATACCTTGAGGTTTAGGCCCACTTTTCACAGGGGGTTAAATTTGCAGGCCACTTTCAAGATCACATTGGACGTGCCTTCGGATCTTGTTGCTCTCTCCAACATGCCAATTGCTGAAGAAAAAGTAGATGGAAATCTCAAAACAGTTACGTATCAAGAATCACCAATCATGTCTACATATTTGGTTGCAGTTGTTGTTGGTTTGTTTGATTATGTGGAGGATCATACCCCCGATGGTAAAATCATGTTTGCTATGTGCATTTTAGGTATTGACATTATTGTTAGTACTAATTTTCCATATTTTGTTAATTGAATTGAACTTCTCTACAGGGGTCAAAGTTCGAGTGTATTGTCAAGTTGGTAAGGCAAACCAGGGGAAATTTGCACTTCATGTTGCTGTGAAAACTTTGGGAATATACAAGGAGTAAGTATTAGGTTTGCAGTGGCAAGATAAGAGGACAATGGTGGATTATATACGTTAATCTTCATTTTAATCTGCTTGCTTGAGTATATTTATCGGTAAACTAACTAAGATAATCAACAGTTACTTTGCCACTCCC
Organism: Oxytropis ochrocephala; assembly: GCA_020916435.1. Lineage (NCBI taxonomy): Eukaryota > Viridiplantae > Streptophyta > Magnoliopsida > Fabales > Fabaceae > Oxytropis > Oxytropis ochrocephala. Next base: position 8,016,564 of record CM037089.1, read on the forward strand.
TACACATTGCCAAAATTGGATATGATTGCAATACCCGATTTTGCTGCTGGAGCGATGGAGAATTATGGTTTGGTTACATATCGGGAAACTGCTTTACTCTATGATGATCAGCATTCTGCTGCTGCTAACAAACAGAGGGTAGTCTGCTTATCCATAAAATTTCTCTAGTTTTGGTGACTTGAGGTCCCCAATCTCATTTTGAAACTAGTAATATTTATTAATAATTGAAGGACAAAAAATATTTCTTACGTTCTTTGGTTACTGTTAAGGTTGCAACTGTTGTAGCTCATGAACTAGCGCACCAGTGGTTTGGCAATCTTGTTACAATGGAGTGGTGGACACATTTATGGCTGAATGAGGGTTTTGCTACATGGGTATGTTTTGTGGTTCATATATCCTTATATTGTTGCCGTTGCAAGAGTCTTGTTAATTTCGTTCTTTTAACTATAAGTAATTGATAATTTTCTTTTGTTCTTTCTGCTCAGGTGAGCTATTTAGCAACTGATGGTTTGTTTCCTGAATGGAAAATATGGTCTCAATTTCTTGATGAATCTAATGGGGGTCTTAAGTTAGACGGGCTTGCAGAATCCCATCCAATTGAGGTATTGTTTAAACTCTCAGTTTTTCATGGGTTAGTCTTCCTGGGATAAATAAATTTTGCTCATTCTATCCTGGGATTTTATGCAGATTAGTTACATGCGATTTAATTGTGGATATATATATATATATATATATATATATATATATATTGTAGATAAATAAATTAACAGTTAATTAGCTATCATATCATTAAATTGTGTACTTTAATCTTTGTAAATTATGTTTGCAGGTGGAGATAAATCATGCTCGTGAGATCGATGAAATATTTGATGCAATAAGCTATAGAAAAGGGGCATCTGTGATTAGGATGCTGCAAAGCTATCTTGGTGCCGAATGCTTTCAGGTCAGTACTTGACTAGGTGAACCTAACTACAATTGAAGGGGTTGTGAAAATTTTTAAGAAGCACTTAATAGGATTTGTGCATGCTAAATTACATATAAAATAGAGTATGGCTGAGTTATGTTATATGTCGGACTATTTGTGATCGAGTAATACACATTGCTTTATCATGTAACCAGAGGTCACTAGCTTCATATATAAAAAGGCATGCTTGCTCAAATGCTAAGACTGAGGATCTTTGGGCTGCACTAGAGGAAGGATCTGGTGAACCTGTGAACAAGTTGATGACCACATGGACAAAGCAGCAAGGATATCCTGTTGTAACTGTTAAAGTCAATGATCAGAAATTGGAGTTTAGTCAGGTTCCGTGACTTTTTCATTCATTCCTTTTGATTATTTTCTGAGAAAATATCCATTATATGTATTGTAGCTCGTGATCTTTGTATCTTTATTGGCAGTCACAATTCTTGTCAAGTGGTGCTCAAGGGGAAGGCCATTGGATTATTCCAATAACGCTGTGCGTTGGATCATATGATGTTCGCAAGAATTTCCTCATGCAAGCAAAATCTGAAACATATGATGTTCAAGGTGTAAATTCTTGGATTAAAGTTAATGTGGATCAGACTGGTTTCTACAGGGTGAAATATGATGAGCTGCTTGCAGCTAAACTTAGATCTGCAGTAGAGAGACGATCCTTATCTCCGTCAGACCGGTTTGGTAAATTAGATAATCTCTTGACAATTTTGTTCTGATGGTAGAAAAGGAAAAGACTAATAACTTGTGGGTTCGTGACTTTGACAGGAATTTTGGATGATACATATGCTCTTTGTATGGCTCGCAAGGAATCACTGACCAATTTGATTAACTTGATGGGAGCTTACAGGAGGAAGTTGAATATACTGTGCTGTCTAACCTGATTACAGTAATGCTATCTTATAAACATTCCTCATTCAGACATTCCCTACTTAGGTTTATATTCGATCTAATTTCAATTACTTCATTTTACAGGTAAGTCATAAAGTTAAAGAAATTGCAGCTGATGCAGTTCCAGACTTGGTAGATTATTTCAAGCAGTTCTTTGTTAACCTTTTTCAGTACTCTGCTGAGTAAGTTGTTACTTAATTTGATTTGGGAGGTTTGTGTTTCAGTTAATAATTGTTTTTAGGAATTAGAGGATCTCTGCTGCAACGTTTCTGTTGATGTTGCTTTTCAGGAGGCTTGGTTGGGAGCCTAAACCAGGAGAAAGTCATGATGATGCACTGTTGAGAGGGGAAGTTTTGACTGCCCTTGCTGTATTTGGACATGACCCGACACTGGATGAAGCAAGCAAGCGTTTTAAGGCATTCTTAGAAGACAGAAATACTCCACTTCTTCCACCTGATATAAGAAGGGTTTGACTGCAGCATTATATGAATACGTGAAGTTTCCTTATAAGTTCTTCTGTTTATGATTATTGTAATTGTTGGCAGGCGGCTTATGTGGCTGTAATGCAAAGGGCAAGCAAATCTAACCGCTCGGGTTATGAATCCCTTCTGAAAATATATAGAGAAACCGACCTAAGTCAGGAGAAAACACGCATTCTGGGTAATGAAATATCTTCAATGAGAGCTTAACATCCATATTTCTGGGTCAAGAAACTAATATTTTCTTTGCTTTTAGGCTCACTGTCTTCTTCAACGGATCCTGATCTAATTCTTGAAGTTCTTAACTTTATGTTATCTTCTGAGGTATCCAATTTTTAGATACTATCTTATGTCATTGTACACCTACACAATTAAATACAAAAGTTGGCATATCGATCATTATTATTTTGGAGATTGATATCTTGTTTTATATGGACAAGGTTAAGAGCCAAGATGCGGTTTTTGGAGTTAATGTTGGTTGGGAAGGACGAGACGTGGCTTGGGCATGGCTTAAAGGTATAAACAAAACATAAACATAACAAACTACACTAGTCATTTGGAGTGTCATTTACTAATGTTATTTTCATTGGACAAAGTTTCATTTCAGAATTGTTATTTGGAGAAAACTTGGTCGTAGAGCTAGAATCTGGTTTGCTAATAAAATAGGGTGATTCTATTCCCACCCCATTAGACTGTCCACGCTCCTTTCATCTATCCATATACTAAATTACCCTTCTTATTTTGTTAAAGAGGTAAATTGAGTTCACTATAGGTATAGTTATAGTGATAATGAATTCAGTTCACTACCACCCAATAAAATATTAACTTGACAATCTACTTTCTTAGATTCTTTGCTAAGGTTGTTTGTCACGTACTCACATATATCATATAAGTGCTTTCACATGCTACTGGTTTATCTCTAAGTTTGAAGACATACTGAAAAGTGGAGATCGTGATTTATCTACTTTTTAACTCCTTTTTCTTTCTAACGTCATGTTCTTACGGTTCTCTAAATATTCTTATACAGGAACATTGGGAACACCTCGTAAAAACATATGGTTCTGGATTTTTAATAACTAGCTTCGTCAGGGCAGTTGTCTCACCGGTTTGTCTTCTATCCCTCCATATGGTTCTGACTTCTGGATTTCGAATATAGCAAACTTGGAATGTTGAATTACAGTTCTTAATTTTTTCTTTTGTTTTCCACTGGTGCAGTTTGCTTCCCTTGAGAAGGCTAAGGAAATAGAGGAATTCTTTGCTGCACATCCTATGCCCTCCATTGCTAGAACGTTAAAGCAGAGCCTTGAGCGGGTTTATATCAATGCAAATTGGATTAAGAGTGTTCAGAATGAAAAAAGTTTAGCTGATGCTGTTAAGGAGTTGGCAAACAGGAAATACTAGTCCCATGCTTCCTTTTTTTTAGTTCCTATTTTCTTCATATAATAATGGTTGTGACTTGTGAATGGTGGTGATTATGACTTGTGAATGGTGTTGATCTATAAAAATGGTTACATAATGGTTAAATCCGAGATTTCCTCACAATGTTTATGATACAAATGTGTAGTAAACTGTTATATTACAGTTTTGATGTGGAATTAGCTAACTCTTGTTTAACTGAATAATAAATTGATTCCATTTTGAGCTTGGAGAGCAAGCTTTGAACCTCGGCATACTCTGCATTCTGCCAATCTTAAGGTGGATGTGGGAAAATATGCATAACCTGACCAAGCATCTTTAAAAATTGATAATCTGGTTTAGGCTTAAATACGTTTTTGCCCCCTGCAAATAGGGGGTGTTTTGGTTTTACCCCTTGCAAAATTTTTTTTTGTAAAAAACCCCTTGCAAAATACCAAAATTTTGGCGTTAGTCCTTCTGTTACTTAAACGTTAAAAAAAACATACGTGTCACAAAATTTTGGTTTTACCCCCTACAATTTTTTTTTTTTGTAAAAGCCCCATGTTCTTCTTCCTTCTTCTTCCTCTGTTTCTTTCTTCTCTTCTTCTTTTATTTTAATTGCCCATGTTCTTCTTCCTTCTTCTTCTTCCTCCTTCTTCTTCCTTCTTCTTCTTCCTTCTTCTTCCTCTGTTTCTTTCTTCTCTTCTTCTTTTTCATTCTCAGTTTCTCCACTCATTAGCCGCTGAAAATCAAAATGTCTTGAAGTTGGCAAGGAACAATCTTTTTCTACAAGGCATGAGATTGAAGTTGCTGTAAATACACTTTTGGATTGTTCTTTGTTGCGGGGGAAAAAGAAGACAAAGATGAGGTGAGGATGCATAGTATTGTTCGTGCCACATTCTTGTGCATTGGAAAGAAATCATGTGAAGCATACTCAGAATATAATAAGGTGCTAAAATATAAAGCATATATGTTACATGAAAAAACATGGTAATTCATGATGAGCGATGATCAAAAGCTGAATCATCGAAACTGTCTGATAATCTTGGGACAAAATCATCTTTCAAAACTTGTATTTGTCTTGTTTCAACCATTGTCTTCTTTTATTTTACAAACAAGACATTTTGATTTTCAGCGGTTAATGAGTGGAGAAACTGAGAATGAAAAAGAAGAAGAGAAGAAAGAAACAGAGGAAGAAGAAGAAGGAAGAAGAAGAACATGGGCAATTAAAATAAAAGAAGAAGAGAAAGAAAGAAAGAAGAAGAAGAAGGAAGAAGGAGGAGGAAGAAGAAGGAAGAAGAACATGGGGCTTTTTACAAAAAAAAAATTTTGCAGGAGGTAAAACCAAAATTTTGTGTGACACGTATTTTTTTAACGTTTGAGTAAGAATGTATGACTAACGCCAAAATTTTGGTATTTTGCAAGAGGCTTTTACAAAAAAATTTTTAGAGGTAAAACCAAAACACCCCTATTTGCGAGGGCAAAACGTATTTAAGCCTCCTGGTTTAAATAACTGCATACGGGGTAGAATGGTGAAAAACATCAGTTTTTTTTTTTGACATGTGGTGAAAATCATCAGTTAGTTAGAAGACTATTAATGGGATAAGTGGTAGAGCCATGATCTCGAATTTATAATGGGTATTGACATGAGCAAGAAGTGTTAATCCCCACTTCTTTTTTGGTCTAAAATCCCCACTTCAACAATGTACTTATGTTTTCTTTTGATGGTCCACTGTGAACCTCTTAGTTTGGGCTTTGCACTTAAATGCAAGGCCACTGCTTTTCCCACACCTCTTACTCACCACACACTCTTAAATCTAAAATATTTCAAAATTTCCCTCACGTGAAACATGCGTGGAAACCTCCTCACTTGTATTTTAGAATGGTTCGGTTGCCAGTCTCCGAACTAGTTCGGTTTTCATGTACCGAACAAGAAGAGAAGGGAAGGGAAAGGGGGTGAAGAAGAAGAGGAAGCGTAGGGAAAGGGGTTTGCTGATGCAACCCGAACCTTGTAAATTTCAAAAAATGGGGTGTGTGTCAAAATATATAAGGTACAGTTGAGGGTAGCCGAACCTGTTCAGTTGGCCATAATCGAACCAACTCAATTTTCAAAAAAATTGTAGGTGCTGGCCTCATTAATGATAGTTTGGTCATTTCGCATGGTTTAAGGGTGTGTGGTGAGTAAGAGGGGATGTGGGAAAAGCAGTGTCCTAAATACAATAAGTACATTATGTGCTTCACTAACTTCGGTTTGCTGCAGATACCTGTTTGGTTTTCTTGCAATGATTCACTTGTAGAAAGTAATAAAAAGTTTGGATATCGCTTTTAAATTGATGCAAAATAAAGTGAATCATTACTTTTTATTACTTTCTACAAGTGAATCATTGCATAACAATGAATACAATATGCTGTTGCTGACAGATGCCAAAGGCATAGAATGGAACTGGTATCCTATACCTACATTTAGCAGAAAATTTACAAGGAAGCTCTTAATCAGTTGAGTTTTCTAAGAAAGGGGAATGTGTCTGTCATATTGCCCAGATGAAAAATTAATGGGCAAACTATATTGGACCATATTCAGCTTTATATCTTCAAAAAACCCAGATGCAGTTGAAGAAACAGTCATGTTTTATTCTTAAATTTTCGTTGAGCTTTTAAATCTACAACGATAACAGTTATGTTGTCTTTGCTTCCTTTCTGGAGAGCGCGGTTTGATAGGCACTCTGCAGCTGCTTGTGCAGCAGGATCAATTCCCTCTCCCCTTATGGAGGATAGCACCGAGCCGTTTTTCTTGTGCCAGAGAAGTATGCGTCTCCGAGCTAGGTCACACGCCTCTTCATTCGTCATCACGTCCCACAAGCCATCGCTAGCTAGAATGAGACAGTCATCATCTTTTGCACGAGGAAGAAACGTGACTTCTGGTTCAGGAATGATCCATGGCTTCATATATCTATCCCCTGAAACTCACAGCGAAAATAAGCAGAAATATTTCAGTATGGCACTTGTCTCGGTTGCAACTTGCGAGGACAAGCAACTTCTTACTATCATTGTCCAAACTAGTGGCAGAAGGATGCATTGAATTGAAAGACTATAAAACAATATCAAAACCATATTGGTGAATCTTTTTCTTTTAATCAATCACCCAAATAAATTGAAATTTTTGATCAAGTACATACCAATAGACCTTGACATAGCAAGAACACCAAATACACGATGACCATTCCATTGTATCACCTTGCCACCAGCTGCCTCAATTCTCGTGATATTCATCATCTCGATTCGCTACCATATCACAATCAAACATCAATATCTTCAAATCAGTAAAAACCTTTTTTAAAGGAGAGGCAAAACTATAATTAGAGGTAGCTTACTTTATGATCGACGGATAATGCCAAGGGTTCTCTTCCACGACATAGAACCGCTCTTGAATCACCACAGTTTGAAACGATAATATGAGACGAACAAACAATAGCTACAACAGCAGTGGATCCGACGGTTTCTGGTGCAACAGGTTCGCCATTAACTTTTCCCCCAACTTCAGCATCAACCTTCAAAAAACAATTGGTGAAAGTTTTTTTCCACTGATCTTGACAATCATCCTCGCTACTTCCAATGATTAAACCTTTCTTGACAAATTCTACTTCCTCAGCCAAGGCCAAATGCATCCGATCACGACAATAATTTGCCACCTGAATGAGGAAACCAAGTTCAAAGTTAAGAGTTACCAACAGAAAAATGCTAATCATTGGACACAAGAATCAGTTTAAAATAAAAAAATAAAACTTTGCCTGAGAGCCACCATGGCCATCATAGACTCCAAAGAAATGAGTTGTCTGCTGACTCAAAAACTTGTTCATCCCATCAGGTACCCTGTTACCAATTAGCATTTGAATCGAATTTTCAAAATCTGAGGTACAATTGCCACGGCATCTTCCATCTCAGGCCTTTTCCACAAATAGAAGTAAATCCCCAAAGTGGGGTACAATCCACTTCAAAAACACTCCGACCGACTGTTCCACTCACCCCGCTTTCAAGAGGTAGTTGATGAAGAACAACGGTAGTAGGCATCGGGACAGATCTAACTCCTGTTTCATCAACCAGGCTCACTGCTATTGCAAGGGGTTCACTCATAATATCCGCCTCTGCATTCGACTCACCCAAATCAACAGCCGTGGCAACAATTGCAACAGCCGAGATGCTCTCATCTATGTCCATGGAACTCCTTGTCCCAAAATCTGAAGTAACCTCAGAACCGACGAAATCATTTCCGCAAACACTACTTTTCTCAATGGCTACTGCAAAAGAGCTATAAATGATTGGATCCCCTTCCAATGATAATACATCATCATCCTCAATTTCCGGGGCTATAACTTCATCACCAACAACCGACGTGCTTATATTTTGGTATATCATATTCAACAACGGAATTTCCCCTTCTCTTCCCTGATTTCCCAGTGTGACTGCTGTAACACCATTTTCATCTTCCAGATTATCACCATTTTGATCCTCATCAGAACCTATAAAAGTATCAGTGGATACCGTAGTAGTTATAGCATTGGATAACAACCCTGCCTCTGCCATCAGCTTAACCCTGGATACATCCATGTGAGTACCTGTGGTTGGTTTATCACACATCGAATTAGCCGCTCTTAAGGACACTGTAAGGCTACAACGTGACCGTCATCTCCTCCATCAAAATCCTTGTTTACAGAAAGTTACCCTCCCACCCTTCGATATCACTCAGCCTGTCGTGTTTTAACTAATTTCTCACCAGCTTTTCTGATTGAAAACGATCCCAGAATGTGAGGGCTGGATTTTAAAAGATAATTTTCCATGTCTAAGAAGCTCAATGATACTAAAGGAAGAGGAAAATTCAACCTATGCAAAACATGGCCTAGTTAAATGGGAGTAGTCAGATCTGGTCAACAACAATGGATCCAATCTTCAATCTATGCAAAATTCAACCAAAAATAGCTAGCTTATACCCATTCCAAGAACAACCATATTCTCAACAGTCTATCTCAGTCAACTCTAATGAGAGACAAAAGGCTTGAAATGTGAAAAGAAACAAACTTTATCTGGACAAAAAAAAAGGGTTGCACCAAAAAAGATTAAATCCAAAGAAATTAAATATATAAAGCTAGACCAACACTCATTATCTCTAAAGTCAAAACACACAAGAGTTAAAAAAGAAAGAGGGAAAGAAACTTATGAAAAGCAAAGTCTCAAAAATCACAAGGTAGTCCTAAAAAGACAACACCTTTTCCTTTTCTTTTTCTTTTTTTTTTTCACATAACACCTGGATCTGAGGTAAGTCCAATACAGTGAATGAAAGAAAATTTAATTAAAATAAACGAGAAAGAAAGGAAATAAGGAAAAAGATTCAGTTCTAAGTTCTAATTTTGCTAACCGTGTGTAGAATCTTGATTCTTCTCTTCACTTCTAAGTTCTAACTGTCCTGCTGACTTTGAGACCTGAAACTGAAATCCATGATTTTTGATTTGAGAAGGAACAGTAAAAAATAATAATCAAGATATGGATTATTTCCTTAATTCTAGCCACTAATTAATAATAAAAATAATAGCTCTGATGTGTTTTTTTCTTCTTTACCATATGAATATGAATATTAAATCCATGCACATACATACCTGGTGGGTGAGAAAGAAAGGAAGTAGAGAAGAAGAAAGAGAATAAAGAAACGACCAAAACAATTTTTTTTTTGACAATGACCAAAAACAATTAAAAAGAGGAAAAAATAAAACTTTTAATGAAAGGGAAATGGATTGACGAAAGGGGTAATGGAGTTGGACACCTGTCAAGTTTTCATTAAATTAGATGTCTTGAATTGAGTTTTTTAAAAACTATTTTGTTATTTTGTCATAAAAAAATTCAAGATTTCAAAGAGACTATTAGTATAATAGACAAGAAGGCAACGACTTTTAAGACTTTTTTAAAAAAAATAATTATAGTCAAAATTTAATAGTTTACATTATATTAAATTTTTATATTTGTAAGTTTTTGTCAAATTTTTTATATTTGTAAGTTTTAAAAGAATAACATAATTATTACCCAAAAAACGGATTACATGAAATTTATGCAAGAATTTTATATTTGATACGCAATGATGTTATTTTTGAAAGAGCTGGAGCTGAGAATACCAAATAAATGCGATTTTATACAGTATGCATTATGTTTCTAGTTAACAAACTTGACAAATAAATTAAATAATTTTTAAGTTAATTAATTGTGTATCTTTAATTAAATTGCTTAAAGTACATTTAAATTAATCAGGTCAACTGGATATATGTAACAGTCGAGGTGTTGTAAGTCTCCCCACTTTGCTGACATGTTTGATGAAATGCCTTTGAGAGATAAAAGAAAGTGTTCGTTTAATTTCAACAAGTTTGATTAAATGAGTTTATGACTTTGATTTTAGAACTTGGTAAAATAGAATAACTAAATTCGTAAAAAAAAAGTTGGTAGGCTAAAATTGTGAGTTGATCATATAGGAGGACCAAAACTGTAATTAAGCTAAAAATGTAGGAGTAAATTACTCCCACTTTACCAACAAGAGTTGGTCCAAATGCAGAATCGCCCCGCCGCCTCGAGTTCGAATCTTGGGTGTGCTAAAAATTTATTGAGAAGAGAGAATCACATGCACTCAACAAAACAGAGTATACACGCGTGGTAACCAAGTTTTCTGGCGTAGATTAGTACCACCTCACTGCGAAGACAATAAATATTGTGCAACAATAACACAAGAATAAAAAAATTAATCCCACTTCGCTAATAAAATTTCTCGCCTCCCCAAGTCCTTAAGGCTCTTCTTCCCTCCTCTCCTATCAACCAAACCCAATCAAATCAAAATAAACTTATTCTTTCTCCCTTCGCCTCGTTTGAGCCAAACATTCCTTAAACAACAAGGACGTGGAGTTTAAATTTTAGAATACAAATACTCAGGCCTTTTCTTGAATATGCTATACTTTAGCTACCACAAACCCATAATTAGCAAGGGACTTTTTCAAAAAAGTACAAGAAATCAGATGGAGAAAACATACCACAACATAAATGGTTGTCTTCTTCGAGCTTAATTTTCATAGGAGTCATATAAAGATTGGTTGGTGTTGGGTTATATTAAAAAAAGGTTGGTGGTAAATCATTCAAGCATTTGCCTGTGACTAGGACAATCAGGGTGGCATCACAATTGGACTTTTCCACAGGTCCAATTTTCATAAACCATCCCCAAGCATGACCTTTCTATCATAGTTAAATTTTTGAGACGTTCCAATAAATGTACACATCACATCGAATAATTTAATCGGGATGCTTTTTCGTCCATAACTAACATTTAACCAGCAACTGCCACTAGAGAAGGCAAGTCTTCCACAGCCAACCTGGGCAGCCAGCACAAGAGCACTCAGTTGCATAAGACTCAGTTCCTAATTCGAAATCACAAATACACACACGCATAGTGTTGCCCTACAAGTTTTGACATGCTGTTCAACTACTTGCTGTACACATTTTCCTTGCAAATGGCAAGGAATTGAAGTACTATAATAGATGTTTTCGGCCAAATATTTAAAGCCAAAGCAAGCACTCAAAAACTCAAATGAAGGGCTTCAATTTGCAGAGTTCATTTTATGGTAACATGGGGTCTCCAGGTGGTGCAAGCATTTGGAAACCAGTTTCATCAGCAGCCCGTTTAGAAGCATAATCACCTGTAAATTGTTAAATCATCAATACATTAAAAATTGATAACTGTTGGGTTTGTCTAGCTCTTCTTCGACTTGTTTCATGCCAATCCTACATTATTGGAAAGCTAAGACTAGCTGCTTCCAAATTGCCATGCGTTTGTTATAACTCAACATGAGTCCAAACACTTGCTAGGAAACCACTAGATTCTCAAATAAGTAATCTTACACATAAAAAAAAAGTTGTAACATTACTTACCAAAAGACTGACGGAGCCCTTCTTTGACAGCATCAAAGTTCTTGTAAGTATAACCAACAAAGTTTAGATCTTTGGGAGTTAGATGCAGCTGCAGGAATCACGTGAAGTTGGAAAAATAAAAAATACAAATTACATGGTAGATGCGATGAAACCAAGAAGACGCATAGAGAAAATTTTATTGAATGATATAAATAATGGATATCGCATACAAAAATAAAGGATATATAGAGAGAGAGAAAAATACTCCATATACTCAACCACAATAATTAAATAAATAAAGAAGACTTCTGAATCTTCACTCTTCATAGATATGTTCATAAATCAAACAGCAAAGCCCACTGGCAAAACAAATTGAGAAGGTTGCAGCTGAATCAACTAGCAAAATATTTTGTAGCGACTAGAAAAACTTGGAATCAAATTCCGCCTTCACCAGAGAAGGAGACTTAGCCTCCAACCAACATCAACTAACCGAAGTGAAAAAATGAACAAATTGAGAAGAATCATTTCTTAATTAAAGATCAATAGTGGGGAAGAAGGAAAATAACTCAAAAACAACAAGAACGATTAATCACGATGCATTTGGTGTGGTGTAAAGGATCCTAACTAGGCGAGAGAAGGGAGGGAAAATAACTAACTCATTAGGTGTGCAAGTGAGACAGGGGTGAGAAGTGCTGAGGTGGCAAGGAGGTACGGAGGGTGTGTGGAAAGAGAAAGAGGTCAGGAATAAAAAGGTAGAGAGAGAGAGAGGAGAGGGAGGTTGGAATTGCTTAGAGGTGGGGAGACACCATGCTTTTCAAATTGCCTAGACTATATTTTTTCTTTCACGCTTCTGTTGTTATTACTGTAATACCGAGCAGAATCACCTTGGTTCTGACCGAGTTCTATGAACTCAATAGATCAGTGGACATTACTGTTTAATATTTGTCGGTACCTATCAATCATACACAAACTAAAGTAAATATATCTCAGGAAGCAGAGGCTGATAGGGTAGCTTGGTTTATAAATATATGAAAATAATAGTGTCATTTTATTCAATATTGCTTTTTTTTGACAGATTCAATATTGCTTTTAATCTCATAGTATTGACTATCAAGGAAAGTGCGAACAGTCAAGGAGTAAGCATCTTTGACAACAGCATAATAAACTTTTAGTTTTTTACTTTGTTTTCCACATGGTGTGTTTGGATTAGCTTATTTATTGTTAACAACTTTTGATCTGAATCTTACTGAGCAAAGCCTTTGAAAAAGAAGTGATATTGTCTTAAAAATTAATCTGATCCAAACAAGCACTATATAATAACATGAGAAGTGTTTTCACATTAGATGAGGTTGGCTACATGAACAAAACGACACCATAAAGCTTGAAAACAGACACTTTCATTTGAGATATCTATAAGACACTTTTTGTTGATGTCTTTACATTTAACATTTGGTTGAGAGATTGATTTAAATGCAAAAGAAAAGATGTTGATAATATACAAAGCAACAATAGTGTACCTTTCTTGAGGATCCAGACCCAGTTCTTGCTGCTTCTGGTGGATCTACCTAAAAATTCAAAACGACAGCAATGTGAGTCTTGTGGCTTAGGTTCAACAGCTTATCCACAACGTAATCAAGAGACTTCCGTACTAAATAAAGCATACATCATACATCAATAAGTACAATTATCGAAGAGAGATTAAAAAAAAGATTCGAGATTTTAACTACCCACAAGATTGCCAAGCATAAAACCATTAGTACAAAGATTCCCACAAGCTTCAATATATCATCAAAGCAAAGCTTTTAGCAAAAGAACAGTGAAATCACCATTTATCATATTGAAATTCCGCATCGCCACAAAAATACTACAACAGGTTCTTTTTATAAAAACAGAAAACACTAAATCATCAAAACCGGGGATTTACATTGAAAGAGTACATTACCATTGATGATTGTATAAATTAAAATTTTATTCCAAGAAATTTGGTGTCTTTTCATATTCCTCTTGCATAAGAAACGTGAGTTTCTTTCTCACAATAAATAAGGGTATAACAAGAATTGAGATTTACATTAATTTGTTTCTTATAAAAATGACCAGAGGTAGTAGTAATATATATATATATATAAACCCTTAATTACCTAGCTTTAACAATCTAAAACTATAATATCAAGAGGATTCGTACACCTGATGGTTATACTGAAGCAACAATTTTCAAATGATTATAAGCAAAAGTGACACATTTGCAATTCCAGCATTTGGTAGCCGTTCTGCAGTAAGAGAATATATAGCAGGGAAAAGTAATGGCAATACATAAAAAGAGGTGGCGTTTATATTTATTTTATACCTCATCAAACTTCATAAAGTTTTGGGTATCCAGTTCCCCATTGACTTGTGGTTTAAATGCTGCTTCCATTTCATAGAGTTTATCCCACTCCACCCCGTTGAACCAAGGATGAGCCTGGTATATATAGAATGTGATATGATCAGCTGGTTCAGAAATGAAAAAAGAAACGATTCTTTATTGGCCTCTGCTCAGTGTGAGCAAAGAGATTGTAAACAAATCAGTATATACCTCTCAGGAGAAGTTCGAGAACTCCTTGCACTCTCCCACTTTCAATCAACCAGTCTTGCCCTCATCTCTTCTCTCTAACAGCATCTAACTAATTTTCCTAACAACCCAACTAACTAATAGAGCTGTAAGAGTACAAGTGGATGGTATTATCCCGTTTCCCATATTTTTCTTTCTGCACAACCTATTTAATCGAAGGGCCAGTATCAATCCCTCTCCCCCTCCAAAGATTTCACCTTGTCGTCAAGGTGAAACTTGGGAAAATCATGCTGGATTGCCTCAAAATCTCGCAGGAATCTCCAAAGTCCGGCATTTCTGCATCTTCTCACTCATTATAATGGAGCTCAAGAACAGCCTCTGGTTGTGTAGTCAACTCAAACACCTCTGGTAAGAGTCGTGAGTGGTACTCTTCTTTAACAATATTCTTCAACTTGCTGTATTGAGCTTCAGTTCACCCAGTGACAGACAACTTAACCTGTATGCTACTGCTCCTACTTTCAATCCTTTGTAACATGTTACGTGGCATAGTAACAAGGGGATTGTTTTTAATTCCTAGCTTTTGCTAGGGAATGGAATCTAAGGTTAGGCCTTTGAATACACCTAATCTCCCTTTTGTAAGGTGACTTCTCTTCTTCTTGTTTGATCCTCATCCTGTATTGAGCTTCAGTTCACCCAGTATTGCATCCTCGTCTACCTTATACTGCTGCACAGGCTCAATTTTTGTTGTAAAGGCCCCCGCTCTAATCGGCAGAGGTGGGTCTCATCCATATACTGCCCTTAAGAGTGTCATTTTGATTGACTCACTGCAATTGGTAATAAACTAGTATCCAGCCCAACTTAGCCATTGAAGCTATTGCCTCGGCATGTTTCCCGTAAAACACCTTTGTTAATCCTCCAAGCACCTTTGCTAGGAGCGTAGGAACTCATGGTGAATTCCTTACCAGTTTGTCCTTATAATACAATCTGCCTCCCTTGATTGGGTACTCTTAGAATGTGGATTGAGCCTAACCCTACAAAACGGACTTATAAGGTGAGGGGTGCTCTTTCAATATATACTCTTTTGAGACCTTATCACTAGTCAATGTGGGACTTGGGTTTCTCCCAATACACCCCCACACGCCCAGCACTATTGGGCTTGGTGCGTGAATAATGATGGTGGGTGGCCCAATGGATATAGGATAGGCTTTGATACCATCTTAGAATGTGGATTGAGCCTAACTCAACTCTACAAAACGGCTTTGATAGGAACCAACTAGTATATTGAACGAAATAGGATGATTACAACGTATTCCTAGAGTATTCGAGACTCTAGACTCTCCAAGTGCCATAAGGCCCAATTCTTTACAAATGATTACATGCTCACTTCCTAATCACTCTTCTCTATTTATAGGCTATATGCTTTATTGGTATTGACTAACTAACCCTTAACTAATATAACAAACATTAACTAACTCTAACTACTATACAGACCTATCAGGCTTGTAAGGTGTGGGGTGCCCTTTCAATATATACTCTTTCGAGACCTTATCACTAGTCAATGTGGGACTTGGGTGTCTCCCAATAGGTACCCAAGGTGTTTCTCCAGTTCTATTAAGACAATTAGTACAAGCAGTTTCAACGTTGGATTTGCTTTGAGCTATTCCTCTGGTTGGGATCCTGATATTCCACTCCCATTTGTCCATGCTTTCGATGTCTAGTCCTAACTGTGAGGTGATGTGTAGATACCCCACATCAACTAGAGATCTAACCAAATTAGTCCTTATAAGGCTTGGAGAATCTTCACTTCTTAAGCTAGCTTTCGGGTTTAGTTAGGCCTAAAGCCCAATTATAAGAAGGTACCAACGCTTATCCTAGATCTATTATTCGGCCAACATCATTGTTTCTTCACTCATTCAAATGCCCAACCATGGGTGTGTCATGAGGGGCGTTGAGATCTTGATATTCCACCTGCATTTGTCCACACTTTAGGTGTTGGAGGTCTGTTCAGATCCCCCATTGACTAGAGTAGATATATGGCCAAATTTGTCCTTTTTAGGCTTGGGAAATTCCCACTGCTTGAGCTAGCTTTTGGGATTGAGTAGGCTTGAAGTTCAAACTCAAATGATGAACATTCTCACGTCCTTATCTGTTGTACACCAAAATATCATTAAAAAAAACTAGTACAGACTTTCTCAAACAGCGTTGCAACACTTCATTCATCAAGCCATGGAATGTGGAAGGTGCATTTATAAGGCCAAATGGCGCTACAAGAAACTCGTAGTACCCTTCATGAGTTCTCAAGCTTTCTTCATGATGTATTTTTCTCTCATGGCAGATCTGGTGATATCCAGATTTTAAGTCCAACTTTGAAAAAGACCAGTACCAGCTAACTCATCTAAAAATTCATCAATCATTGGGATCGGAAACCTGTTTGGCGCATAACTTTATTAAGGGCCCAATAACCTACACGAAATCGCCAACTCTCATACTTTTTCTTAACTAAATAATGGAGCTGGAGTAAGGACTGGGATTCACACTTGGCCTAATTATTCCGAATACTTTCACCTACTAATCTTTGATCTCGGTCTTTTGAAAGCGAGGTACCAGAACACATGGGATTTGTGACCCTTCCTTTAGAGTGCTTGCATGATCATGTCGCATACTAGGTGGTAGACTGTCCGGGGACTGAAAAATATCAACATATTTAACAAGCACTGCCTCAATTTCCATTGGATTTTCTTCTATTCCCTCTTGTATATCCTCTACCAACTGGAAATGCTAGAAATCATTCCCCTTCTTAACCAAGTTCATGCACCAGAGTGTTCAAGCATGAAGGGGGCCCTTTGAATGACGAATTTCCTGTCACTACTTACCTTTATCTCCGTAGTCTGTGCTTTGAAGTTTGCACTTATGTCCTCCAAACTCTCAATACACTCCATTCCTAAGGAGCACCCCCAAAACAATGGAAACAAGTGAAAATCATGTTGAACAGTCCTTGCAAACTCCCCTAGCATCCATCTTCACCTTATATATGTTTCCCACTTTTACCCAAACCTGGTAACTTCAGATCTTGGACTACTCTCCGAGAAATAAAATTGTGAACAGCCCCATAACCATCACCCTAAGGTTCTTCTCCTCATACATTTCTTCACCCCCTTCTGTTTCATCATCCACCATTCCCATCACCCTAAGGTACTTGCTTCTAGAATGTACCAAGGGCAGAAACATTCATCGAAGTGTAGCATAGTCGTGGTTTCCTCTTCTCTCAGTACCTTGCCTCATCTGGCTCCCATAATTGTTTGAAATTCCTCGCTGTACCCACACCACTCTAAATCTCCCTCACCCAACACTTCCCCATTGAGCCAGAGTGGTTTCCCACATCCTTCGCTCAATGACGGAAAACAAATCAATATATACCTCTTAGGGACAACTTGGAGAGTACCTGCAATCGATCAACCAGTCCCCCCCCCCCCCCCCAAAAAAAACCTTCTCTCCACTCTAACAGCTATTTATTGTTTATTTCTAATGACACTCAACTAATTCTCCTAACTACCCAACTAACCAACTATTAGAGCTATAAGAGTACAAGTGGGTGGTTATCCCTATTTCCCATCTTATTCTTTCTAACATACACTTTTTAATCAAATGGAAGTTGACACGGTATTACAGCAAAATATAATAATAAGATGAAGATCTTACCTTGATTTCATGTGCCCTCGAGTACCCAGCCTATGATCAACATCACACATCAATCTGTAGATTAGATCCTTAGCCTCAAGTGTTAACTGGGCCTCTTCAGGAAATCTTAAATGGTTTCTCCAATGAACAATCTGACAGCAATTGATGAATATAGTGTCAACAAAAAAATAAATATCTGAACACTAACTCTGAGCAACATAACCAGAAGCGCTTTAAATAATATTTTTATGGATATTACAGGCATTTGTAGCAATCATAATTTCATAAGTACTGGTAAAGATAAATACCGTCCACAAATTCAGAAAGAAGTAAGGACTACACCGATAGATTATTATGTATGAAGGCACACAAATGCTTTTATTATATATCTAACACGTCCCTTAGAAAGGAGACATTTAGATTTAGGCTTCAAATATGAATAATCCAGAAGCACTCCTCCATCCATGTATACCTAAATGTCCTATTTTATTTAATTGTTAATATTATTTAAATTTAAATATAATGAGGATTGATTTAACTGAAATGATTGATCAGCGTCTTTTACATTGGGAATGGGAACTATCTGCCCCCCCCCTCTCCCATTTATTTTCCTATCTTTTGCCAATTTTGGGAAGTAGGCAGAGGGAACGGGATAAAGTATTTTGAGTCTCCAAGAGAATAATACTTATAGTGACAATATGAAACGGTGCCAACTGCCAAGTCATTAGTGTGAATAAGGAAATAACGAAGTTTGTAAATAGTAGATTTATTTATATGTATTCGGCCCAGGCCCATTAGGTTGTCACATAGAATAGCTTATTTAAACTAATTAGCGTTTGTATTCAAGACACGAAATATACAATCAATAAAACGGAACTACAGCTGCTCTGTAGTCGCAGACGTAGGTAGAGATTGGCCGAACTGCGTGATCAATATTGCGTCTCATATTTCGTGACATGGTATCAG
This sequence comes from Oxytropis ochrocephala, assembly GCA_020916435.1. Lineage (NCBI taxonomy): Eukaryota > Viridiplantae > Streptophyta > Magnoliopsida > Fabales > Fabaceae > Oxytropis > Oxytropis ochrocephala. Next base: position 8,035,423 of record CM037089.1, read on the forward strand.
ACTAGGTTCGGTTTCATTGTGTGATTTCTGATTCTTGATTTTGGTTTCTTCGTACCTGCGGCATATGTGATCTGTTCGCGTTTTCCTAGGGTGTACAAGTTCCTCTCGCGTTCTCCGGTGCGAGACCCTATCTGAAATGTCGTCGCAACCTGATTGCTGTCTTCATCTGAAACGCCATCGCAACCTGATTGTTGTCTTCCTCACGATCTATTTGCTTCAGAATTTCGTCCTCTCGTGACCTCCGCAGACGTTCTGGTGTTTGATTTGGTGACTCGTGTTTGATTTGGTCTTCGTCGTTCTGGTTTGCGACCTCCGCAGACGAATTCCTTTGTGATTACGTTCCCTCTTGATCTCGGTTGGCTTCTCCGTGGGTTTCGTTGTTGACCGGTTGAGTTTTCCGACTTCTCATCGGTACGTTTGTTTTTCCTGGTTCCTTGCATTAAGTCTCATTGATTTACGTGTTTTGTTGGTCCTGATCTTGGAAGCTTGTTGTTTGGTTGGGCTGTGTTATTACTTGTCATTTGCTTGCTACGTGTTCCTTGTTGCTTTTGTCACTGTTGGTACCATTGATACTTTTAATAACTTTTAAAATGGCTTTAGAGAAAGAAAGGGATATTTTTGTGTTCGTTTTACCGGTAAGAATTATGCTGCTTGGGAATTTCAATTTAAGATGTATGTCAAAGGAAAAGGATTATGAAATCACCTTGATGGGGTTTCTAAGGCGCCAGAAGATAAAACTGCCTTAGATGCGTGGGAAGTCAAAGATGCTCAGATTATTTATTGGATCCTCAGTACTATTGATCCTCAGATGATCAATAATTTGCGAGCATTTTCAACTGCTCAAGAAATGTGGGATTATTTGAAGCGTATTTACAACCAGGACAACACAGCCAAGCATTTTCAATTGGAGTTAGAAATTGCCAATTACAAACAAGGTAATTTGTCAATTCAAGAATATTATTCTAGTTTTTTGAATTTATGGACAGAACACTCTGCTATTATCTATGTTGTTGTTCCCAAGCCGTCACTTTCGACCGTTCAAGATGTTTATGATACTAGTAAACGGGATCAATTTCTCATGAAACTTCGTCCGGAATTTGAGGTTGTTCGAGGACTTTGCTAAATAGGAATCCTGTTCCTTCCTTGGATATCTGTGTTGGTGAACTGCTCAGGGAAGAACGTCTTCATACTCAAGGAACCATGTCTCATGCTCCCGTCCATTCCAAACTGCGTGATAGCTTGCATATGTCGCGCAAAAATAGAGGTCGTGGTCGTGATATGCGATGCACTCAATGCTTCTCTTGTAAACAATTTGGACATGTAGCTCGAGTTGTCTAAGAAATTTTGCAATTACGCGCAAGGCGGGGTCATATCATCTCTCGCATGTCCTACGCGCCCTCCACTAAGCGCCCGGCGGGCATTCCATGCCACTACTAGCTCAGAGTCGATCCTTCCACCACCTGGTGCATCTAGCTCGCCATTGGTCCTTCCACCACCGGTGCTTCGATGGTGGCGCCTACGACTTGAATTAATTCAACAAGCGGTATTATTCGCGCTCTTTCTCGCTGGGCATTACCGTATGTCTTCTTTCATCTCATGGTTACTTGACTCGTGCATCGAATCACATGACGGGTTCCTCTAAACTCTTGCACAATTTACGTTCTTATATTGGTAATCAGAAAATTCAAATTGTTGATGGTAGTACCCTTCCTATAACTAATGTTGGTGACATAAATCCTACCTTTCGAAATGTGTTGGTAGCACCTAGGCTTGCCTCAAATTTATTGTCTGCTGGTCAATTAGTTGATGAAGGTTGTGATGTTAATTCACTCAGACTGGTTGTCTTGTGCAGGAGCGGGTGTCGGGGAAAGTGATCGCGAAGGGGCCTAAAGTTGGGAGAGTGTTCCCACTCCAGTTTATTCCAAATCATTTATCTCTTGCTTGTACTAGTGTTTTGAATGTATGTGAGGATTGGCATAGGAAATTAGGTCATCCAAACTCTGTTGTTTTGTCTCACTTATTTAAGACTGGCTTGTTAGGTACTAAACCTATGGATTCTAGTGCCTCTATTTCATGTTCTGTTTGCAAATTAGCTAAAAGTAAAACACTTCCCTTTCCGTCTGGTGCTCATCGTGCTTCTACTTGTTTTGAGATGATTCATAGTGATGTTTGGGGAATCTCATCTGTCGTTTCTCATGCTCACTATAAATATTTTGTCAACTTTATCGATGATTATAGTCGTTTTACTTGGATTTATTTTCTTAAATCTAAATCTGAAGTGTTTTCTATGTTTAAGAAATTTCTGTTGTATGTTGAAAATCAATTTCAAACTAGTATTAAAATTCTTCGGTCTGATTCTGGTGGTGAGTATATGTCTCATGAGTTTCAAGAGTTCTTACAGCAAAAAGGTGTATTGTCTCAACGATCTTGTCCCAATACCCCCCAGCAAAATGGTATTGCAGAACGTAAGAAACGTCACTTGCTGGATGTGACACATACCTTACTTCCGTGCTCGCTCATCCAAATTTTGGGTGGAGGCTCTTTCCACACCGCTTTTTGATCAACCGCCTTCCTTCCACTGATTGGGTTTGATTCTCCTTACTTTCGCCTTTTAAAACTCATTTGATTATAGTAGTTTACATACTTTTGGGTGTGTCTGCTTTGTTCACCTACCATCCACCGAAAGACATAAGCTTGGAGCACAACTCATCGATGTGCATTTATGGGGTATAGTCGTTCTCATAAAGGTTTTGTGTGTTATGATGTCTCTAACCATCGTTTTCGCATTTCTAGGAATGTGACATTTTTGATAATCGCTTTATGTTTCCTTGCCCTTCTTCCGTCCGAATGATATTGCTATACTTCCCCAATTTTCTACCCCCGCTCACCTATAGAACGTTTTAAACCAAGACTCGTGATATGTTAGAAAACAAATTGTGCAGTTTCCACTTCCCTTCGACGACGATCCGCCACCGCTCCCGATCCTGCATCGCCTCCACCACGGCGCGCCTAAGAGAACGCCTCGAGCACACGATAGATATTCCCAGACAAGTTTGATTCTCACATACCGCTTTAACTACTACTCTATCTAGCACATCTATTCCTACTGTTACTCGCAGTCGTTAAAAATGTGTTGGGTAAATGCCATGATCGAGGAATTTCAGCCCTTCAGACAATTTCGCTGGGATATTGTTCCGCGCTCTCCCGTATCAAACCCATAGGTCGTAAATGGGTTTATTCGTGAAACTCAATTCGATGGATCTCTCAACGGTGCATAAGGCTCGATTGGTTGCTTTTAAGCAACAAGGTGAATATGGTATTGATTATGATGAGACATTTGCACTGGGTTGCTAAAATGACCATCGTTACAATGGATGTGAAGAATGCATTTCTTCATGGCGACTGATCAAGATATTTATATGACTCCCCTCGTGGTCTATTCTCTTCATCTAAGGGGGTGTGCAAGCTCAAACGCTCTCTATATGGTTTCAAACAGCGCCTAGAGCTTGGTATGCCGCTCCACTCTACTTGGGTTCTTTTTCTCAAAGTCGTATGATTTGTCTTTGTTCATTCACCGCATCATCTACGCATTGTTCTCGCTCCTTCTTTTATGTTGATGATATGATCATTACTGGGTTCGATGCAAAGATCCATATAGGAAGTTAAACAAAAGCTTCAAGCCTCATTTCAAATGAAAGACCTTGGTGGTCTTTTACATTATTTTCTTGGACTCGAGATTCATTCTACCTCTAAGGGTATATTTCTCCATCAAAGATAAGTATGCCATGCACCTTATTATTATGGCCGCCTCCAATCCGCTAATCCAAAGTGGATACTCCTCTTGAAGTTAATGTTAAATACCACCGTGATTTAGGTGAACTTTTGACAGATCCTTTATTGTATCGACAACTCGTGGGTAGTCTTAACTACTCGACCATTACATGACCGGACATTTCGTTTGTTGTTCGCAAGTAAGTCGCTTCATGCATTCTCCTCGCCATCTTCACTGGGCAAATGTTCGTCGTATAATTCGCTACTTAAAAGGTACCTCTCAACGGGCTTATTCTTTCCTAGTTGGACCCCTCTTAGGTTGATTGCCTACAGTGATGCTGATTGGGCTGGGTGTCCTGACACTCGCCATTCTGTCACTGGTTGGTGCATGTTTCTTGGTTCTTCGTTGATCTCATGGAAAAGTAAGAAGCAAGCAAGAGTCTATTATCGTGCTATGTCTACGCATGCTCCAAATACTTTGGCTTCGTGGGTTTTGGATGAACTTGGATTTCTCAAACCGAATCGACATCTCTCTATGCCGACAATACAAGTGCCATTCAGATTGTTGCAAATCCGCTTTTTTCATGAGCGCATTTAAGCATATTGAAGTTGACTGTCATGCTATTCGTGAAGCCTATGATAATCATGTTATATCCATCTCTCATATCAATACTCAATTTCAAGTTGCTGATATTTTGACCAAAGTTGTTCCTCGTCCGCGCCATCAGTTTCTTGTTAGCAAATTGATGCTCCTTGATGACCCGCATCAATTTGAGGGGGGATGTGAATAAGGAAATAACGAAGTTGGTAAATAGTAGATTTATTTATATGTATTCGCCCAGGCCCGTTAGGTTGTCACATAGAATAGCTTATTTAAACTCATTAGCGTTTGTACTCAAGACACAAAATATACAATCAATAAAATGGAACTACAGTTGCTCTGTAGTCGCAGACGTAGGTAGAGATTGGCCGAACTGCGTGATCAATATTGCGTCTCATATTTCGTGACAATTATGAGATAAAGTAAAAAGGTAGGTGGACTTTAAGACACCAAAAAAGCACATGTAATAACAATAGAAAATGGTGCAAAGTCACCTTCAGCTTTAAGCTACAAATGAGATGCAAGAAGACTTCTTGATTATTTTAACAAGAAACCATTAAGCCAATTAGACATGCTACCTTTCTACATGTGGATATTGGGTCATCGGAGTAAAATGGAGGGTAACCAACCAGCATTTCGTACATTATTGCTCCCAGTGACCACCTGTTCATAAACAATAATTAAACATTAAACATCAAATGTAATAATACAACAAGACAGTAGTAGATATATCGGAAAACTTATCAAGCCAAATAAAACTTGTACAACTCTTTCACAAAAAAGTCCATATTTCAAATGATCAACCAAAACTGTTACACAATTACTCCAGACAAAGCAGAACTACTACAGCTTGCAAATAAAATAAAATACACTTCCACAAATCAAATCTTCAAGAGTGATAGATCAGAACACCTAAAATATAAGGTAAGAACTAACCAATCACATTCCATCCCATATCCTTTTTTCAAAAGTACTTCAGGAGCAATATAATCCGGTGTCCCCACTGTTGAAAATGCCTTGCAACGAGAAACAAGGAACTCAGGGAACTGAAAGGCCTTCTTATTAACAGCCATATTAGCATAGAAACAAGTGCAGTGGTAATTATAAGACAATGCCATTGGAAACTATTACTTACTTGCAATGGATTCTAAAAAAGTCATGATCAGGACTAAGGTTTTATTACAACATTAGATTTATAGTACTGTACCCCAAGTTACACTATCCTGCACTATACTAAGCCATACTGCAAGACTGCAAATAGGGACAGAGTTACACTTAATGACACAGGATCTGAGTTTCAAAAATTTAAAATTTCCTGCGTTTATAACTTATAATATAAAATTATAAATAAATGTTTGAACCCTGACAAAAATAATCTATTTCCCTTAAAGAGATCTAAATCATTTTGTAATCTCCCCTCCTCAAAAGAAATGTGAAGATCCTAGCTCTGTTTACTTTAGTGTCATTCAACTTGTAGAAAGGAATCTTATAAGTTATAACACTGAATTCATGCTGCAGAATACAAAGGCAGATCATGAAGCCAGAGACAGAGACATGTTACAGAAAGCTAAAACACCATCTTTATGAACATATAATTTGGGGTTTATTTTATTAACAAATAACTATAAAATAAAAATAGCTTACACTCAGAAAGTAGAGCTCGAAAAAAGTATTTGGGTAATGAAGACAAATGCAAATGTTCTTGGACAGATGGATTGAGACATATTTTAAAGATAAGCTTAGTTCTATTTAGAAACATGACTGACAACATGTTTTTTATTTTCATTCTCAACAATATTGTATCAGTAAATTTGCCAGCATACCAACTTCCGCCTGTTCATCTGCCAATGCTGAAGCTGTTCACGCGGACTTCTCCACCTGCTGCGATTGCCCGCATCAGAAAAACGTCCATCGATGTCCATTGGTTCAGCCAAAGTTTCATCATCCATGGCCTGATTTTCATGCAGTGTAGACAAGGTAATACAATCGATAGGCTTACAGAGGCCAAAATCAGAGAGCTTCATGTGACCATTTTTATCCAAAAGAAGGTTATCGGGTTTAATATCTCTGAAAGATGAAAAAGAATATGTCGCTTAGCATGTAAAAATGACACACTCCGCCACCCAATAAACCTTAATGAATGATTATACAAGTTAAGCCAACAACTTAGGCACGACCAAACTAACCTGTGAATGTAATTGTGTTTATGAATAGACTCTATGGCCAGAACACTCTGTGCAATGTAAAATCTAGCAACATTCTCACTTAAAGTGTCTTCCTCATTAGCAGAGTCATAATGTCACCCCGGGTAGATACTCCATAATTAAATACAAGTACTCATCATCCTGAAACGAGTAGTAAAGTTTCACAATGCAATGACTGGCAACTTCAGCCAGCAAATTCCTCTCAGCTCTAACATGTTCCACCTGTAGGGAAAATTGATCTCATGTAAATAACAAATAAGCATTCTTCAAGACATCCAATGACTAGGTGATCCATCCCAGATGGAGACAGTATGATCGATCAATGTGTTTAGACTAATTTCAGGCATAACATTGAATCTTCAAAGTACAGTAGTACTAAATCACCGGCCTATTATTTGCATCCAGATCATGCATCCACTAGTAATTTCTAAAATTTGTTCTGCTCAGCGTATTTATATATATATCTCACCTGGCCTCTCCTGAGCATTTCAGATTTCTTCAACTTTTTCATGGCATAAATATTTCCAGATTTCTTCTCTCGACACAGTCTAACCTGCAATTGAATGCGTTAGCAGAAAATACTAATACTAGAAAAGAAACAACCTTTACATGGTAAGCATGTAGAACTTTCCATTTCCAAATAACATTAATTAATGATCCATTCCATGTCCAACAATAATTATTTAATGCAAGCATGCCAGAGTCTGTTCTGACCTCCCCAAAGGCCCCCCTTCCAATGATGGTCAAAGGCTCAAAATCATTAACACAAATCTTGTTCCTTTTCAATCGCATATATTCAGTCTCCTTCCTCTCTAAATCTTTAATGAGGTTAATCCGTTCCTCCGTTGGCACATCCGAAGAAGCTAATTTTCTTTCCAAAATCCAACGCCTACAAAAATTATGTCAAGGTCAGAAGTTCCAAAACACGGTGAATAAAATATCTGCATCAGACTGGAGATTGTTTAAGGAAGATGCATAAGCATGGCTTCAAGCAGAGTGGTCAAGACTCGATATAGAGTTTCATATATTTAAGAATTCTTTTTTTGAGGTGAAGTTCACATAAGGAAGGGCATGCGTTAGGATCTTTCAAACTCGCCAAGCTTCCGTGGACTCGACTCATAGACTTGATTTGCAAACTTATGAGTTTGCCTAATATTCAAGAAAATTCCATATATGCAAAATGGAAAAGAAAAAACGGTTTACCACAAATAATTCAACATTCCAACTCAGCAAACCAACAAACCGGAAAACCCCGATAGTGTGCTAGTACACTAGTACTAGATAAGATACATTAATGATCAAACATAAATTCATAAAAACATAAACTACTACAGTGAAAAAAAAATACAAAAAGCAAGAGTTAATTTGACCTAACACTCTTAATTTTTAGTCAAACACTATATTTTGTAACTGAATAAAACAAAACAAAAATAATACTCAAAGCGTAAAATTAAATTTATAAATCCAATATATATTGTCGCATATAGCTAATGCAACCCAAGTATCCAACAAGAGATTTACCGATAATTTACACTTTAATGCTAAGTCAATGTAACATCATAGTTTTTAGTAAAACCGAAAGTTTACTAATTTTATCAAAGTTTACTTAAACACGTAATAGTTTACCAAAAAGAGATTTTGCATGCGAGTTAACTCATTTTCGTAATCTAGGATCATAAACTTGTAACACTTAGATAATTAACTCTGGGAGTTTAACAATGTCTTTTCATTGCATCAATGCTATCTTCTAATTTAGTCCCCATTCATTTGGTCTGTGCCATCAAATGAAAACATCGGGTGCTTGTTGTTTGCTATATTTTCTAATGACATGAAAATGGAAGACGTAGAAACTAGAATAAACAGGTTGTGAAATAAAAGGGATTGGTTATACTTAGATCCTTTTAAGTAATGCAATATAACCTGGCCCTTGACATTTATAGATCCAAGTTGACTATATGGAAGCCACATAGTTAGGGTCTTTGACACCCCATGTAAATGCACCGGGTATCCTCACAGCTTCAGAGTTCAGACCTTTAGATCGACTATAGGATTAATCCTCAGTTCGGCTAAATGAGAAGGGTTTTACCCCTTGGTTCTCTGCCTCTCAATGGGATGACTGTACAAGGATTTCAAACTCAGGTTCCCTAGGTTCTCTTCCTCAAGGGTGAGTTGCTTCCACTATTAATTCAGTACCCATTGGTTACTTGAACTTGATTGTATAAATCTTACTTGGTCCCTTTATTAGACAACTAAGGCCAGGGGATCGCAAAAAAAACAAAATATTACCGTTCAAGTTTTGAAACCACTAAAAAGGGAGTAATGAATTTATCTACAGATTTACAGTTCCCAAAAAGGTATTTAACCAAACCATCACTGATCAATTGTACAAATGTAGCATGTTACATGGGAATGTACTATTTGCAACGTATCAAGACAAGAATTAGGTAGTTAAGGTCGAAATGGCATTCACTTAAACTAGGAAATACGAGCTTCCGTACTGTGACGACCAAGTCAAATAAGTACACCATGCATTCACTTCATCTCAAGAATCAGAGCCTCAAACTAGAAAAATGAACTATAGTTTACTTAAAAAAATTCATTGATTAAACCTAACAGATTCATACTAGGAAGTAGGAGGATCAGCTAAATCAATAAATTGTCAGTCATGAATGAAACCCCAAACACAGTAATTACACTAAATTACCTCAACTATCAAGGCTGTACAAGTCGTTATTGTTAAGTTAATTAAACGGTGAGATCTACGCCTGAGTTTGCATTGTGCTCAATTGAATTCAAAAACTAAAACAATTGCTAAGCAAATCAAAGATGAAAACAGGATAAACCGTTCCCTACCTCTCCTTCCGATCTTGGATGTTCTTCATCTGAGCCCTATAATGATTCTCAATGAACTTCTTCGCTGCCGCTACCTTCTCCATCGTCAAGCTTGACCCCAGCACCTCCCCTCCATTCTCCTCCTCCTCGAGATCCTCCATCCCCTCTCTCTCTTCCCTCTCTCTGAGTGTTGAGTGTGAGTGAGAGAGAGAATAATGGTAATAGTAATGTGTAATTCCAATTCCAGGTGCTATTTATATAAATAAATTTATGTAAAGTGTTACTTCCTCTGTCCCATTTTGTTTGTTGTTTTAGCAAAATCAATTTGTCTCAAATTAATTGTTGTTTTAGAATTTCAATGTAACTTATAATATTCTTTTCCATTTATGCCCCTATTAATGATTCACAACTTTTTACGCTTATTAAACGATTCACATTCGACCAAAATAAAGTGCTATTTTTTTTATATAAATAAACCTATCTATTATATTTATATCTTTACTTTTAATCCTATGCAGTTTGGTGCTGGAAATGGCGCCAAACTTGCACTTGATTATGTGGCGTGTTTGTATTGGGTAAAAAGTTCACTTGCTAATGTTGTGATTTCCTAAAGTTTCGAAGGGTATTTCAAGAAGTTGCAAATTTTCGATCGTCAGAAACACTCGCCATTTCTTCCCCTGCTGCTTTCCTGACTTACTCAAATGGAATTGGCAAGAGAGAGAAAATTGTTTCCCTTTCTTCTCTCTTCTTCTCATCTTCCTCTTCCTCTTCCTCTCTTCTTCTGGTCTTTCTTCCAAATTTCCATTTCTCTGTCTCTTTCCTTCTCTCTTTCTCTCTATCTTCTTCTCTTTCTTTCATCATGAACTCCCTATTTTTTTTCCAGCTGCCTTCTTTTTTCCCCTTGTCTCCTCACCACACTACATTTTGTTATACACAAAGTGAGAGAGAGAGAGAGAGTAAATTGTGGGAAGACAAAGATGGGTTTTCTCGGAGAGAGAAATATCATAGGCAAAGAATTAACGACAAAGAGAGAAGGAAGAGATGGAAGAACAATTGTTAAGTGGAAGATCGAGACACACGAGAGACACGAGGGGAACGCAGAGAAGGAGACAAAGGCGAAAGGAAGGATGTCGCAAGAAACTCACCAAATAAAACCCTAAAAAGATAGAATCTCCGACACGCCACCATCACTCTCGCGCGCTTCACTCTCCGCGCCTTCTTTCCTACAGTAACACGGCCCGCTTAAATCCAGAGTCACTTCTTTCTCACCACCTAATTCTCTTTCGACTATTGAAGGATCGTGTAATCGCCTTTCATAATGGCGCCCGGGCGAAAAAATCTTGTAATTTCGCATCACTGATGCTCCCGCATGTTGTTTTCATTTTACATTACAACCTTCTACCGCCTTAAAAGGAAGGAACTGGAATCTTGATATAAAGGCTCAAGTGTCGTGGTTTGGATTTGGTTAAGAAATAGGAATAGGAATAGAATAAAGAATGTCTTGCAAGGACGGGAAAGGGGATTGATAACGGAAGTATGTGCGTTACACGCCTGAGCAAGTTGAAGCTATTGAGAGGCTTTATCATGACTGTCCAAAACCCAGTTCCATTCGCCGTCATCAGCTTATTTGGGAATGCTCAATCCTCTCTCACATTGAGCCTAAGTCCCTAAACAAATCAAAGTTTGGTTCCAAAATAGAAGGTAATTAATTTATTCATTCATTCATTCATGCTGATTAAAATCAAAGTTGTGTTTTTTATGATGATATTAATATTAGCGGATTCTGCTTGGTTTGGTGATGATTTAGATGAAGGGAGAAGCAAAAAGAAACTGGCTTAGGACTCACCAATAAGAAGGCTGAAAACTTTGGAGAGTGGTATTCTGAGGTATTTATCATCCATTGAATTGTTTCGTCTCGATCCAATTTTGGTAGTGTGCGTGCATGTTGTTTGACTTTGGCTTTTGATCGATCTTATAGGTTGTTGTTAATGCGAAATGATTGAATATTATGATATTTTTCGTTGTTATATTATGAGACCTTGGTCGATGGCAATTTGGGAGATTTTGCAAGTAAGTTTCTTAATTCTTATTCTGTCTTTAGAATTGGAGAATGTGTTTACTTTTTTTGTACTTGTTTATGATAAAGTTTTCTCTCAATTAGTTATAGTGTTGATGCATGGATTTGAGGATATCATTTTCCCCCATTACTGTTGTTCTTGGAGAAACTAAGTTTTCTCCTTAGATTTGGATGTAGAATTATGTTAGGCTTTACTTAGTTCAGTGTTTCTTTAATTTCAAATACAATGTGCAAAGCGAAGAAGATGTAGATCAGAACTACTACTTTCCATTGTTCAGGTCTCCCGGTGTTTTGAAAAAGGAGGACCATGTTGAGGGTTTTGCTCCATAGGTGAGAGTTTGTGAATTCAGTCATTTCTGGATGATGGTGCCTTTTCATAACTAATTTAACAAACTCTTTTTTTAATGATTCTCCATAGTTGTTATGCGACTTTGATGTTACTCACAATGATTGGGTTTATCCTCTCCGTTAGTTTCTTGCAATCATTTCTTATTTCTAATATTTGATTTATTTTGTTCGCTTATTTTTCGATAGTAATGTAGAGAGGGATTCAAGCATGGTCGGGCTATAGAGTTTCACAATAGAGATGGACCAACAGGATAGGGTTTTGATGGAGATGAGGCTAGAGGAGGACACTCTCAAAGAAGAAGAAGAAAAAGCATCTTTCCACGATCGAAGTCAATAGCAATGTCAATCGCTTCAACACCAAAATTGGAACTGTATGACAAAATGGGAAGATGGGAAGATTCAAGATGCCTTACAAATGCATGACAAAATGTTGGGAAAAAGAATGTACGTCTGACATTTACACATTCAATTATTTAATATATGGATTGTATGTAATTTCTACACATTCAAACTGCTTGCATGGAGGTATGCTTTGTGTCTAATTTCTACACCTTAATTTTGCTTTGTCTAGCAATTATTGACTGGTCGATTGTCAAATGCATTCGTAACATTGTATTGAGTCGAGGAAAGCAGCTTGAATGAGGTCATTAGGGAACAAAGTGTCCAATGAATATGAATCAAAGCATATAGCAACCTTAAAACTCCATTTCGTAGACTTCTTTTAAAAAGCTAACCAAATTTTTTATAAATATTGGCCCTTGCCTTTTCATCGAGTGATTCGGCCTCGCTTAAACTCATCGCTTCTAGCCAACAATTTTGGTTTCCATCTTGCTCTCTTTTCCAAAATACAATCACCAAGTGAAATATGTCTCCAAGATTCAAATATGGTCGCAAAGATCCACATGCATTAGCATTGATCATGAATACATTGATTCAAAGTGGTACAAAGTCCGATTTTTAAACACAAACATGTAATATGCCACGCAATGCTAACCTAGGTAGAATCATCTTATTTTTCTATATACACCTTAACAAGATAAATAGAGCATCATATTCTATGTATGTTTATGCTCACCAAAATGCTAATTGATTGTGTAAGTGAGCATATGAAACTTGCAAAGCTAGCATTTAAATCTCTATTTTATTTTGTTCAATCATTTTGGTACCTTTGGGCCGATGTTAGTACCAATGGTGAAATTTTTGCTCACTAGGATCCTATTGTCAATGCTTGATTACTCCTTGTAAGATATATATTGAACTTGGATCTAATGTCAGAAGTACATCTTTATATTTTCATTCATTTTGGTTGGTTTAATAAATGTAAATAGTTGCTTTTTTCAGCTTTCCAAAGAAGCTTGGTTCAATTAAAGCTCATATTGCTTTAATAATGCATGGATTACTTTGATTTTGAGGATCTTAGAGAAAGAGATTACTCGAAGACAATTATGCATAGACTCTATGGGAGATTCATGGTTTACATGTCTTTTGTAAGGAAATGTGTTACAATATAGAGGATATCAAAGTCAAATTGAGCAAATGTGGCCTCTCATTTGTTATATAGATTTACATATACACACACAAATTTATGCACATACACACACCCACATATTTTTATTCCTTCTTATATACATATATATTTATTGTGACTTCTATCTCTAACTTTATTTTTTATTTATTAATGCATTTGTTACAAAAATGTGTGTTTTTTTAGAGTTTCTTTGAGATTTGCCACATAGACTTGGTCATGTGTGTTGGTCATTGTGTCTTGCTTTGCATTTAATGGGTTGTTAGGCTAGGAATGAATAAGTTTTGTGGATTTTGAATTTAACTTATTGGGTTGTATTATTTTGAATTTATGTGTGTTTTGGAATTTTAAGTTTTGTCTAAACTTTTCGTTACTCAACAATCTTTGTTTAACTACAAATTATTCTCTTCAATCAATATTAGGTCTCCCGCCCATTGGACGGGTGATAAGGCTAGTTTACATAAAATAATGACGAGTTTAGTTAGCTCAACTAGCAAATAGTAGTAGTGACCACTCCTTCTATGTATTAAAAAAAGTGTTTAGTTGCTACATATTATTGGTGTAAATTTTTACGCTCACAACTAATAATAATTCATAATCGACTACTTCTTTTAAATAAATATCAATATCAATATCAATTTATAATATGTAAAACAAGTTTTGGTAAAATAAATGTAAAACATGTATACACTAGAGAATACCCGCAATGATGCATGTGTTGTTATATAATTTTTTTCCTTTAATTTTAAATAGATTTTATACAAATATATACATAAATTGTTTATATAAATTATGTATTTTAAAAATATAGTATTACATTAATATATTGTTGAATTTTTATTTATGTCATATTCTTATATAGTGTCTTGTTTTTTAATATGCACAATTGTCCAAATTTTAGTGAGCTTAATTGTTGAAAATTAAATCTTACTAAACTTCATTTTACTTAGTAATAATAAATGTCATTCTATTTAATATCTTGAATTTATGAGCATGAATTTTAATAATAAAGACATGTGAAAAATAATATAAATAATAAGAATATTTTTGATATAGCATTTTTTAATATGTGTAAGACAAAGAAGAAAAATAATAATGATAATAGTTGAAGATCAATACTAATGAGAATATTTTTTGATATAACATATAGTCAAAATAAACACTACGTAAAAAAATTCTATTTGTTTAAAAAAAATAATGGTTGAATATGTGAATGTTTAAGGATGAAAATAATAAGATTTTATATTTCTTTTAAAACATTAGAATAAAAATAACTAAGTTATACTAAGAAAGTGATCATAATATATTGATAAACATGTTTGGAAGTGACTTACATTCAGAATGCTACTTCGTGATTTGCTTTTCTCTTATAACGTTATTCTATTTTTATTTTCTTCTTCCAAATTTCAGTGACATCCTCTAAATATTATTATTATATTAAGCTTTGATGAGTTTAAATTAAATAAGTTAATGGTTGTGTATGAATAAATATATATCATAGAAATTAGAAATTAACTACTCTTTATTTTATTTTTTTCTTTATTTCTTTGTTTATTCATCAATTAATAATTCATAAATATTAATTAAAACAAAATTTGAAACTTAAAACAAAATTGATAATAAGGAATTTAGGTTTAATAGGAAACTTAGAAAGAGAAAACAATCAAAATCAAATCTATTTTTATTCTTTATAATGATATGAAAAATATATGGCCATTATTCACAATATGAAATGAAAGATTTATTTTATTATAATTGTTTTTTTATGCAACTTATAATCTAAATAAGCTACATAAAGTGGAGAGTAAACATATAATATTTGTAAACGAATTGAAACATTTAAATCTGAAGCTTTATTTGGTTGTTTTTACCTCAAGACTATTCTTATTTAAAATTAACCATTTCAGATGTGAATTTGTAAATAAAAAGTATTAGATAGAATATATACTCTTATGAAAGCATTAGATATGATGATAGTTGAAGAAGATGATATTTTTTTTCCTTTGTGATATAGAGAAGAGACACCTAATGTAACTTCCTTCTTAGAAGTGACACCAAAGGTTATGAAGTTTCAAAGAACATATGCAACTCATTTAGATCTAGCAAATCATACAATTTTACAAAACTATAAAATTTAATATTTTTCTAAAGAACAATATTAAACTATACATCATTTCTCAATGCCTATAACTTTACAAAAATTGTTGTCTATTTGTCAACTTCAAACTATCAAGAACATGAAATTCTTTTTATCCTTTTTGCGAATTCTACATCTCGTGCAACTTTGTTTCTTTCTTCTACTCATTGTTTTCTATATGAATCTTGCACCTAATGTAATTTCCTTCTTGAAGTGACACCAAAGATTATGAAGGCTCGTGGAACATATGCAATTCATTTAGATCTAACACATCATACAATCATACAAAAATTAAACATTTTTCTTAAGAACAATATTAAAATATACATAATTTCTCAATGTCTAAAACTTTACAAAAATCACCGCCTATTTGTCAACTTAAAATCACAAGAACATAAAAATCTTTACCTTTTTGTGCATTCTACACCTTCTTGTGAAACTTGCTCCTTTCTTCTACTTCTTATTTTTTATTTCTTCTACTTCTTATTTTTTATATGATTCTTTTGTCAAAACCTCTACACTAACCATCCAAATATCTCTCCTTTAAATAGTCATTTCTTGTTATAATTAGTTTAAACTCTATTTCTTCCACTCATATTCCACTAACTCATGAGTTTATTGTAAATTAAAGCAATAATTCATGTAAATGTGAAACCCTCCATTCAATGCATAATGGTTACATAAAAAGAATTTTAAAGGTCAACTTATTATTTCTTATTTCATCTAAACTATTATAATTGATAAATATATTTATTAATTCAATTAATTTAAATTTTGACCAATTCTAATAATAATATAATTTCTATGTAAATAAATATATAATTTAAAAATACATTTAGAATAAATAGTAATTAATATAAAAACAAAACAATAAAAAGTAACTAATATAAGAACATAAAATTGAGTTTAGAATGAACACATAATTTAGCTCATAAGTCTCATGAATTGAGAATGAACATTGATTAATATAAAAAAAATATTGTTTTTTTTATATTTAATTATATATTAAAAATTAAAATCAAAGTCTCATTTATACAAAAATTATGATTAAATATAATATAATGTGTAAATTTATTACTATGTTGGAATTTATTAGTAGTAGTGGGTTGGACACGACGGTAAGAATTAATAAATAATGAAAGAGAAGTTTTTTAATAGACAAAAATAAAAGCAAAAGTTCAAGAATTATTGTGGAGGCTCCATTGGGAATTCTTTTACTTATATGTATAGATAGATTGACAAAAACATGCATACGCATACATGATGTATATATATTAAATTAAGTTTATAACATAAATGATTAAATTCATAACAACATATAAGAGTTTCATCAATATGCATTGTCTTCGTAAAAACATACCGATGAATAGGAGTGTTTAAAACCGAACCAAACCAATAGGAAATTGCAAATTGTATCAATAAAACCGAAACCGCAAAAATCGCTTTTATCGATTTTGTTCGGTTTTTTATTAGTGAATCAGGCGGTTTGGCTCAACTCGTGGTTTTGATTATAGAAATCGAACCAAATCAAACCAAGCCGCAAGATCCTATATATACAAAAATAAAATTAGACAAAGCAATATATGTAGAAAAAAATGATGAAAACGATTTATTTAAGGTCCGCTTTGGATTAGCTTATTTTAGAGCTTATGAAAATCAACTTATGAAGATAAGTAAGTTTTTGTGTTAATTCAAGTTCTCACTAACAAAAATTGAATCTCCATAAGCTTTTTCCACAAACTACATTGACAAGCTTTAGGTATTCTCAAAGAGATAAAATATTTATACTATAAATTTATGTATATAAAATATATAAATATTTAATATATTTCTCCTATTTTAAGAATGCGTGTATATATCTCAATGCACATGCATGTGTTTGTAGTTAGTGATGAAGAACCCACTATTTCACGAAAAACACGTACATTAATTCATTACATTGTTTCAAGAATAGTCATGTTCATTTGAACAAATTGTAAATATGTGATTTATGTATGTTTAAGTCAAACCACAATTGACTTTATTTATAATGAGAAGTGTATAATTAATTGTTATAACTACTAAGTCTAACCTGATTAGTGCTAATACATGGTTCATTAGAGTTGAATAATATTTACATTTGTCTAATTCTAATAGCATACATGTCGTATGCACCAAGCTTATTACAAATAAATTCAACAAAATGTCCTGAGAGAAACTTAATGAACATGTCAACCTATATATTGGAAACAATATCTAAGGGGGCGTTTGTTTCCCGGTTAGAAATTACAGTCAAAGGAATTACATGCTCAGGAATCCATTGACTGGGAATGTGATTGCTGAGTATTTTCTTAAACGTGTTTGGTTTGTTACAAGTTTAGGAATCCAATTCTTGGGAACAATTTATAAACTTGTTTGGTTGGTACCATATATTCCTGGGAATAAACATTATAATTATCAAAATACCCTTGTTTATATTTGTTTTTTGTTACAATGCCCTTGTTTTTGTGACATGTTATTTTAACTTTCTAAGTTATTAAAGATGAAATAAAAGTATAAAATTAAAGTGATTATTAACTTATAATTTTCTTACAATAATATTTTGTAATAAAGTTTATTGTTAAAAATTATAATATATATATATATATATATATATATATATATATATATATATATATATATATATATATATATATATATATATGGGTAATGTAGTGGGGTGAGGTTAATAATGTAATTTCAGACTAAAATTGAAACCACTCTATGCTGGAATGGAAGATTACCACCAATTATGGGAGGCATCAGATTCCAGCATAAGTGGGAAAATAGTTTCCAGACTAAACATAATTCATTGGAATGCACTTTTCTTTTTTCTCTTACCAAACATGGGAATCTTCTATTCTCAACCTAGATTCCTTGGAACCCTCTTTGTGTCTCCCAAACAAACGCCCCCTAAGATAGTTTGGTTGTAACATATTACATCTCGTCTTGACATCTCTCAACTTGAGTTGTTGAAGTAATCATCACAACATGTGAGCTTTCAAGTTATTGCTACAATAGCACAACATTTTGCTTTTTACTTTGCCATGAGATTAAATTACTCTCGATAAGACACTACAAAAACAAGGAATTTTATAGGACTTTCATGGTAAGGAAAATTAAGTCGCTACCAAAAGCAAAAATTAGCGAGGACTTTATGAGGGAAAAGAGTCCTCGCAAAAGTGTCAATTAGCGACGACATGTGGTAATTAGCGATTTTAATATCGGGCCGCTAAATGCAAGGCGCCAATTTCAAACCGAAGCCAGACGCTTTTTCAAGGCACTTAGCGACGGAAATAAGCAGTGTCCTCGCTAATTGATCGACATTGACAAGACACTTTGCGTGATTCTCGACCGCTAAGCGATGGGCTTGGGAAACACTAGATTAGCGAGGACACCCTCGCTAAACTGGCCGCAAACCGTCATATTTTTTATAATAATCCGAACCAAACACACTCTCTCTCATTTACTCTCTTCTTCTCTCTTCTTCTCTTCCACCACCACACCACCACCACCAACCGCCACCACCACCACCACCACTCTCTCTCCTACGAGCTTCACCCTCTCGCTCTTTCACACCACCAACACATAGCTCTCTCTTTCTACCACCACCACCACCACATAGATCTCACTCTCTTTCTCCCTTACTCTTCTCATTCTCCTTCTCTCTCAACGACACCACCACCACCACCACCACCACCACCACTCTCACTCTCTCTCTCTCTTTGGAGTGTTTGGTTATAATAATAATAATACCAATAATAATAATAATAGTAATAACAACAAAGAATAATAATAAACTCCGATCGAGAAGCTGTCACCGATTGGGAAGCATGTTGTCGACTTAGCGAGGAATTAGCCACTTTAATAGTCCCTAGCTAATTAGCGATCGAGACAATTTCTCTCGCTAAAGGGAATTAGCGAGGAGGATATTAGCGATCGATATGTCCTCGCTAATTCCTCGCAAATGGACATTAGCGGAAGGAATCGGGCCTCGCAATGACAAATGTGTCCTCGCTAATCCCCGTGTTTTTGTAGTGAGGACACAAATTCTTCCAAGTGGGTCTTCTACGAGATCGTGAACTCCGCCCAATCAACATCAAAATAACCAAATGGGGTAAAGATGGTGTTGACGTAACAAAATTGAATGTGGTGCCTAGATGTTCAAAGCAAAACGACATGTCAATGACTAAGTGGCGTGTTGTGAAAATAACACCTCAAGAATAAGGTGATATGTTATTGTGAATGAGCAACATGCGAGCTATTTCAACTAGATGAGAGTCCTTATTAATCAAATAAACTATTTTGTTTTGGGAGTACATGGAGTAACCGGATGTAAGCCACCCCATGAAGTCAAAGAAAGACCAAAATATGTAGATATATGTACGTATATTATCACTTTGTAATACTTTTATTTGGGTACTACATAGTGTTGTTGTTTCTAAATAAAAGGTTTGAAAGATGCATAAGCGATTTTTTATTAAAGATATCTAGGTGTATTGAGGAAAAAATCAATAAATGTTATAAAAATTGCTAACTCATACTTGAAATAAAACGACTATGACTCCAAATATCTAAATGGGCTAAATCAAACAGAGACTTAGCTCATTTATTAACTTTACCAGGAAAAGGACACCGAGTATACTTATTGACCTAACACAATTTTCACTCCAATGTAGGAATTTACGACTGATTAATAACCATATGAAATGAAGTTTATGAAGGTTGAGATGTCTCATATGGTGACTAAAAATTACCCGAGACTCAATTGTTGATAAAGAAATATGAGGTGAATGCACTGAGAGATATGTAAGCAACCTTGTGTTTTGTGCCACATTCTAATCGTCTTCCCATTACTCTGATCCTAGCAAGGCAATAGGGAAAGGTAAGTCTAGCAAGTTTATTGATGGAGATTAAGTTTCATCGTGGAGCATGGGATCGGGCCGTAAATGCCGTGGACTTTAGCTTGTCATCAATTGTCTAAAGTAATACAGTAGAAATATTTCCATATGAGTAAGACTAGAGTTTGCCACCGTGCTCTCGCACGACTTATCTTACATTTTTGTAATCATATTTCATTGTCGGAATGGATAGAATGATTTTTCCCAAAGGTATTATTCATTGATTATTCATTCATTGATTCGAGGAGTTTTAAAACTAAAGGTAAAACAAAGGTAAACTAATAACCATAAATTGTCACATTTTAGGTAAGTCTTCAATCTTAATCGTTGCTTTGGATCCACATTAGCAAATCGAATAAAAAGCTCAAAGGCTTACACTAATGGTCAGTAGGAGTTGAATATCCACTGCTAAATCACATGCATTATTTAATGGTACACTTTCCGTGAGTATATTATTATCATCTTAATATAATTTCCACCAAATTAAACCCAAGGCTTGTTCTGCCCAAACACCGTTCAATATCATTAGTGTTAAACATCTAATCCATATACCAAACCTAATAATGATGATAAAAAACAAACCAACCAACCACAAAAGTTCTGAAAAAGTAGCAAGTAATGGTGTAGTAGCTTGTCTTTTGGTCAAAAAGCATAGTTGCACCATCTTTGACTATGACCACCTTTATCTTTGACTATAGCTAGGAAAAGTGTTGACATTCAACATGGCACCCATGTGACAACCGTATGTGGAGTTGGTGAAGGTTTTTAATGAGCTCATTAATGTGATTAGGTAGGTAGTAATGATCGTAGGTAGGAAGTAGAACCATAAGCAAGCAATTAATGCAGATGTCCACCATACACCAATCGCAAAGATCTTTCTCCATTGCAACATCCCTAAGAGTTTTAACCGAGAGATGGCATCGTATTTTGCTCTCGCATGGGAATCATATTGGGTTCAATAATTCAAATGAGTTTAGAAGTTCATGTAACACAACAGCTTATAGCCTAAAAAAGCACCATAATGATTTGAGCAAATGTGCCAGATGCAACTTTGAATGTTTCAACTAAAAATGTGGCAAAAGAATAAACATATCTACCATTTAAAGATACTATACAAATAAAGAAAAAGATAGCCAAGAAAATGGTAGTAGAACCTCACTCCCAAGTTCCTAATTTATAGATGATATATCCTCTAACACCCTCATTACATGTCGCAAGAATTTTAAGATTCAATAAGGACTTAAGGATCAATGTGGGTCTATGAATGCACGTAAAACAATTTGTTAATGTTTCATCAACCCGACAAAACAAATAACTTAACTGAGAACCGATTAAAAAAACTCATGTGGTTCTATCAATGAACACAAAACAACCTACTACTTTTTCCCATGTTCCCGACTTTGATTTGTATCAATTGCAACTTAATTAAATCATATGCTTTTGGCAAATCAATTTAAAGAAAAGCTTACAAACAATATCCACAATCTTCCCATACAAAACAAATTCTCAAAATTACAAACACCCCATTAAACAATAAAAAGAAAGTATTAAAAACAAATAAAACCGAGAAGATGACCATACAAACTCGATTTTCCCGCTATAAGAATCGCTAACCTCCTCGTTGTTTCCATCGTTGGTGTTTTTATGGTTTCACTCTCTAGGTTTTTTTGAGTTAACTGGAAATCAAGAAAAAATTGTGACACAAAGTCAGTAAAATAGTTCCAAGCTTAGCAAAATGGAGAAGATGACCATACAAACTCCGATTTTTGGTTCCTCCGCCTCTTCACTTTCTTCTTCTTCTTCTTTTCCAATTTTCCGCTTTTGCAATCTTTTTTTCCCCTTCCGAAGTTCGTTTCCTTTCTTTCTTCTTTTCCTTCCTTTTGGTTTTCCATTTCTTCTTGTTTCTCTATGTCTTGTCTTTTTGGAAGTGAAGTGAGTGGGGGTGGGGTGGGTTTGAAAGGAAGTTAAGAGAAGTTAAGAGTGGTTGAATGAGAGAAAGAGGTCGAATGTCGAGAGAGAGAGAAAGAGTGGTTGAATGAAATGTGCAAATTGATGCACACTTCTACTTGGTCAATGTTGGAGCCCTTTTTTTTTTCTCGCAGAATAATACCATAAAGCAAGTTTGACCATAAAGTAGATGATGCTGCAACAAATATGACCCATAAAGCATGTTTTCCCAAAAGCAAGTTTGACCATGAGTATTAATGATAGTAGATGGAGGTTTGGTTATGTAGTCATTAATGTCATTATGGCCATATTCAAAGATAATGGTTTAGTGTTCACCAACATCGCAGAAGCAATCAATCTGTAGTCCACCGAATGGTACACGCTAAGTAGTATGCATGGAATATGGGCCCAAATGTGATGAAGTTCCCGCCTTCGTTACGGAAAAGGCGATATTGCCTTATAATGTGGCGATGGGAGAAACGTAACATTAAAAAGGTAAATTATTATATATGTCATTGGATTATTTAAGTAAGCGTTAAATGAGTCCATAATCTTAAATTTTTTAACGACTTTCTAAACTTGTCAATATTTTTAATTAGATACACAAACTTTCTCAAAATATGCAATTGAGTCATTGCATTAAAAGTATTGATTCTAAGTTATTTACAAATTAAGGACTTAACTATAAAATAAAAATTATTTAGATATTTAGTGGACTCGATGCAAATACATGAATTTAATTTAAATCAGATAATAATATTTTAAGAGTTTAATTTATACACACTAACCGTGTATAGGAGTCTTTACACCAACTTCCAATCATATTCACATTTAAGCCACGTTAGATTATTTTCAATTAAAACAAAATGAGTTGGAAAATTAGTCAAAGAATCGTCACTGGAGGAATGAGGTTTAAGAACATGGAGAAGTTGACATAGTGGTTATTTTATGCTTTTTTATTGAAAATAATCTTATGTGGCTAAATGGTGAATTATGGACCTAAAAAAATGCAATCAAACATTTTTATTTATTTTTTAAATTATGATAAACTTTTATTTTTTTCTCAAAGTTATGATAAAGTAGACCAATAAACCTAACTTATGTTTATTTATATCAAAAAAGAAAAAAAGGAACCCTAATTGAAATCGGCCAGACCCTGGAACAAATCGGGCAGTTGTGGATTGGGACTTGGGAGCGTTGCCGGCGGGAGAATAAAGCGGCCACCGATGGCGGATCCCTACTACCCGTACACTACTCCCGCAATTGCTGAAGGAGGTATTTTTCTCCGCATATCAATGCTTCCGTAGTTCCTATTCGCATCTACGAATAAACCTTCTTAATCATTCCAATTGAAGGACTAATTTACAAAATTGAAAGATTCAGCTTATACTTGCGTTGTTTTCAATTTTTAACACTAAAATCTGAAACGAGTTACACATACATTTTAAACGCAGAGAAGAAGTAGTATTTCTTTTGGTGATGTAGTAGAGTAGTATGTGCTCTAACAGCATTCTGTTTTTCTTTTTCAAATGATCACAACACTCACGTTTTAATTGGTTGGTTGCTCTGGTTCTGTGTCAGCAAGCATTGGAAGAAGTAGCTTTGCTGGTTACATTCCATCCGAGCCATCATCTCTGGCTTCTCCTCATCTGAATTCCACTGAATTGCGGGGATTTGGATCAGATTACCTTCAAAAGATGTAAAGACTTAATCACTACCTATTCAGTTATTATATGCAGTTGTAATGAATTTGTGGAGATTTTGATTTTTGCTTTTGTTCCACCCTACAGGTGAACTTGTTGTGGATGGGGCCATATGGTGGTGTGGACGATACTATGGGCTTCAGAGTTCATTCCGAACCGAGCATTAAGGCTTATAATCCTTTGAAGATCCTGATTTTAGTACGAAAAGAGATACTTTATCGGGCATTAATTCGAGTGTTCCTGATATAAACAATGAAAGACCAATATCTAAAAGCAGTCACGATGCTCTTCCGGTCTCAGCAGATGATTCAAATGTCTTGTTTGTGGGTGGACTTCAAAAGACTGCACTAGAAGGGAAGTAGGCCGATCCTTTTTCAGCCCGTAATACTGCTCGTATTATTGTATGTTACTGCTTTGGTTATCTGTTTTCGATTCTCAAGTATGGATTGGGTTTGCATGCAGTCGACAGTCGGTGCAGTTGTGCAGTCGACACCTTGGGACCGCTTTGATTAAGATTGACAATCTAGGTTTCAAATTCGAATTTAATATTAAACAAATCAAAAACTATTCCTTTAAACGAGGACTGTCCGTCAGAATCCAATGGCTTTAGATTGCCGATCGCACGATCGTATGGCACTTCAATTGCACCTCCTCAAGTATGGATAATAGATAGGAGAAATATTTTTTCAGTATGAAACCCATATACTCCAAAAAGGGAAAAGTATCAATGTGTACCCCCACCCATATCGGACATCGACACTCATTTTTATTTTTATTTTTTGATGAACACAACTTGATACTCCTTGAGTGCTTTCCCATACATGTCCCCAAACTATCCCAATTAAGTGTCACAAATAAGTATCCTGATTTCCTTTAGAAGCTATATTTTTTTTCTAGATGATAGTAACAAAGAAAGGACCGAATCTGTTAGGATTAGACAGTTTAGTAAAGATGCTTTTGAAATGTTGGTTATTGTATAGACCTGAAACTTGTTTTTAGTTGTATTTGCTTTTTGTTGATATCCTAACACCGGGATTATTAGAATTTATATTATGATATAGGTGGAAACTCTATTGTTTTTGTTTGGATCACAAATATCGTTTGTAAATTGTGATCACTGATCATTATATTGGTATATCAATGAGGAAATATCAATTTCTTTCTCTTTTCTTCTTTTACGCATGTATATATGTTTTTCTATAAAGTTTTATTAGTGTATCAATGGCTGTATTGTATCTCGAATTTCTAAAAGAATCTTGTATCCCCTGTATCTTACCTGTGTTGTACTACGATCCGACTTCATATTTCACATTAAAGTTTTGTTGGATTCTTATTACATGAGATCCTATTTGGCTGTTCTTTATTTCAAAGTTCAGGAAAAGCTGTGTGAACAACTTGCCTGTTAAAGTTTATTGAAATGAAATTATGTGGTGCCTGAATTAACATTGATTGCATTTCAATGTTCTGTTGGTATGAGGCCTTGACCTATCCATGTAGATCTTTTCCGTCCCTTTGTTGGCTATAAGGATATCCGAGTTGTTCACAAGGAGCCTAGACGTGTAAGTATGTTAATAAAAATTTTGTGCTAATTATTTTACAAGACTCCAATGATGTACAATCTGTCTAGTACTATTATAGTTTTGTCTGGAAAAGAAGAAAGAAAGAATATGTATGAGATTGTGATTATTGTATGTTTTTAAGCAATAAACTATTGCTTCTACACTCGTGACATTCCTCTAATTATGTATTGGCTAGTGTTGTTATGAAATATATTTAATGTTGAATGTTAATGTACATGATTTCTTTTGCTTGATTTATTGTGAATACTTATTAGTTTTTAAATGACCAAACATCCTGTAGAGTGGAGACAAGGCTGTCATTTTGTGTTTTGTGGAGTTTACTGACTCCAAGTGTGCTCTCACCGCCATGGAAGCTCTGCAAGGTAAACAGTTTTACTTTTTTTCTTTTGGTTAATATAATTGAGCTTGATGTCTACCCACATGATCCTCAGGAAAATATAAATATTGCTTAGATTATAGGAATTTGTCTGAAAATTAGGAAAAGACAGAATATCACCGAACAGTATGACTTTTGATTATTTGATAGATGTGTATCAAAACACAGAGCACTAACACTGGTGAGTAGGGGTGGTGTGGTTGGGTGGGTTTTGAAGTGTTTCAAGACTCAACCATATCAAAACTTATGGGTATTAGACCCAATTTTTCACGTGACTCAACCAACCCAACCCGATCTCAAATGGGTTGGGTACTGGGTTCATTGCTAAAATATATTTTTCTAGAAAAAGAGTAGAACAATAATAATAGAAATAAATACGGAAAACAAACTAACTTCAAAATCTATACTTCACAACTAAACGAGTATAGAATTCAAAACAAAGCTTAGTATTTTTTATTGAACTCTCATTCATCATCAATGTAATTGGTAGCGGCACATATATAAATAATGAAAACTTTGAGCGGCAGGATGGTTGGGCGTGTTGTTAGCTTAACTCAAGACCCTAGTCTGACGCTCTTCGCCAGCATTTCCTATTTTTTGAAGTCATTTTGTGTATTTTTTCCAAAGTTAGAAAAAAAAATGCTCCTAGTAGGAGTTGAACCGCTGACAATAATGTTGAGATACTTAAAACTTACCACTAAACCAAATGAACAATTTTAAATCATTTGTACAAACTATTTAATATATTTGTTCCTAATTAGGCCCCTACAATTTTTTCTTTAAGATCCGCCACTGGGACTGTGAATTTACACAAACATATTGTGTGCTTTGTGTGTTTAGTTTTGCAGCAGCTTGAATTCCAGTACATACAAACGGAATTTCAAACTTCATAACCAGTTCTTATGTAATTTTTGAAGTAAAAATATCACTTTGCTTTATATTCATTTATAATATGAAGTTAAACATAAATATGCTACAATGTTTATTAAGAAGGACACAAATTGAGACGTGTACTCTAAAGACGTGTAATCATGTTATAAATGTGTGGAAAAGACATCCTATACTAAAAATGTACAATTTTATGCAGGCTACAAGTTTGATGATAAAAAACCTGATTCACCGACTCTGAAAATCCAGTTTGCACATTTTCCTTTCCACCTGCCATCTGATCATGGACAAAAAGCTTAATAGTACAACGACAGACTGATTGGAATTGCATTTTTGGGGTGACAATATTTGATGCTGCTGAGGTGAACTCTATCTGATGGAGAAATTTAGTTTTAGATTCAAAACTAGTAGCATACCCGTGCATACGCACGGGTGCTAACATATTCTTTTCATGAACGAATTTAGACATAATTTAAATAGTCTGGACATCACATCGTGAAAAAAAGACAAATTTAAAGTAGTTAAAAAATGAGTCTCAAATAAAAAATTAGATAAATATTAAAATCTAAAAATATAAAAGTATTATTTAAAAACAATCTGTGCATTTATCCTGTGTTCTTTTTATATATTAGTGACAAGTTGTTATCCCTGTACTATATCAAGTAAAATTTATATCGTGATTTTATATACATCACTGCAATTATCCTGTGTTTTTTTATATTTCAATAAAGTTATCACGTGTTTTTTAATATATCATTGAAGTTATCTCATAGTTTCAATTGATTATTTTTAGTTGATTAATAGATTATAGTAGACAGTAACGGATAGACGGTAGATTATCAAATATTTCTATGAAATGTTTTTTATATATCAAAGTGTAGTTATCTCGTGTTTTTATATATCATCATAGCTTATCTTGTGTTTTTTTACATATTAGTATAGTTATCCCATGTTTTTATATATCAGTGCAATTATCTCATAGTTTCAATTGATTATTTTAGTTGGTTAGTACATTATAGTAGATAGTAAAAGATAGATAATAGATTATCAAATATATCAGTGCAGTTATCCCGTGTTCTTTTATATATCAGTATATTTATCCCGTGTTTTTTATATATCAGTACAGTTATCCCGTTAAATATTAATAAGTAGTTGAAATAGTCATTAAGTTTTCCTTTTTTTATATATATTAATATCGTGTTTTTTTATATATCAGTGAAGTTATCCCGTGTTTTTATATATTAGTGCAGTTATCTCGTAGTTTAGATTGATTATTTTAGTTTATTAGTAGATTTGATTTGATTTGAATTTCGAAATTTGAAGAAAAATAAAGAGGGAAAGTTAAAAAAATGGGAGTGAGAAGAAAGTGCATCGAGAGAAGAAATTTGAAAAAGAACGTGATACTAATTTACAATGTTGCCCTTAGTTAGATGAGTTGTTAAATAAATAGGAAACTTGTTGGTAATTTAAGTATGGCATTGTTTGTATAAATAGATATTAGATTAGTAGATAGTGGGTAAAGAAAGTTGGTGAGTTTAATTTGAATTTTGAATTTTGAGAAAAAAAGTAAGAGAAAGTTGGAAAAAGTGGGAGTGAGAAGAAAATTCATTGAGAGAAGAAATTTGATAAAAGTTTGATAAGAAATTACAATGTTGTTTTAATGATTAATTGTCAAATAAATAGTGAGGCTTGTTTGAGTAATTTAAATGTGGTTTGTTTGTATAAATAGATTAAGTGTGGTTTGTTTGTATAAATAGAAAAATAGATATTAAGTTTGATAGTAAATACTAAATAGGAGTAAATTGTAGATTATTTAATATTAATTTAAATATATTAGATTATATAGTGGATTAAAAAAATTGGGAAAAGAAATATTTTTAAATAAAGGTGTGGCGCCACTAATAATAGATGTAAGTAAGTAGAGAAATATTGGGAAATGTGAGATTTAAAGAGAGTGAGTGAGAAATGAAGAAAACGAGAGTTAAAAATGATAAATAAAATAAAAAATAATGATGTGTCAAAAAGTAAGATGCCTAAAATTGTAATTTTGTAAGTTATTTGTTTCAGATAAATAGATATTAGATTAGATGTTAGATTAGGCCCGCCGTTGAATTTAGAAATATATGGATGGAAGAATCACTCGCCGCAGCCAAATCCACAAAGATCGCTTGGTTAGAATCTTCATGATCACAGGATAAAGCCGTGGCTTTGTACATTTGGGTTTTCATCCTCGGTAGATCCCAACAAAGTTAAGTAGTTGTATAAAAATAGTCGGGAGTTGTTTTGATGCGTGTTCTAAGATCATTATGTGATATATTACCATTTGTTGTTTTGAGAGAGCTATATTCATTTCTTTAGTACTTGTCTCCCCATTGTGGAGGATCCAGGTTCCTCAAGCGTTTCGCATTTTTCTTTATAGCTGATTAGAGGGCTTGCACCACTCACACATATCTCCAAAATATAGTCTATTACTAAAATTTTAGGTAGGCATATTAGTCCATAGAAATGCCAAATATATGTCATATATTCAAGGAATGTATGCATTTATTTATATCCTAAAAGCTTTAGTAATAGACAGCTTGATGTCTGGTGCATTCTAAAGTACCGTGATTGTTACCTCGTGATGGTTGATGAGATGTATAGTGCTGCTGCTTTAATAGTTTCTGTTTAATATAATAGTTAATTTGAAAAAATAATACACGTGTCGATTTACATAGGTGAACAGTAAAATCTGTATCTAAGGTGCTCGATCTAAGTTTTGTCCTTTTTATACTCTTGGGAAAGTTAATCCAAGGAAGATTATTTGAAGTGCTGAAAAAGTGGAGACATGAATACAACCATTTACCCTTTGAATTTATGAGTCTCTTGGTTAATAGATACAAATAGCCAACAACAATAATAATATAGAGTTTGTCAAAACAATATTAAACAATAAATTCAATCAAGTATATATTCATACGTTAGTGCAATAGAAAAAGTAGGCGAAAGTCTTTTGTTGGTAATGCTTAGTATTTGATAATTTTTAAATATGCACTTAATATTTTTTGGATTACAAAAGAGAAAATGAAAAAGAAACACGCCACAAAGAGGGACTAAATTTCAACAAGAATGTGCCTATAACATCTGCCAAAATGTGTTGTTGCATCTCTCTAGGAGAGTCTTCAACTACTTCAAAATCAGAACCACTTCTAGCTCAAAATTTTGCAAGATAGTCAACACGAGCATTTGCTTTCCCGAAAGAATATTGAATATGAACTTCCCACTATTACTGTAACATTTGCCTTAATAAAACAACCTCATTTGCATGCTTATTGAAGGCTATCTTTGGCTTAGACAACAATTGGATGGTGTGTAAAGAGTCCATATAACACATCACTTTCTTGTATCCTAACTCCCAACATATATGAATGTCAAAAAACGCGATTTACTCAACATGCAAGATATTTGATACTTTCTTTCTGTCCCATTTATAAGATAAAATTACTTTTTGTGCTCATTCAATAATCGATGATATGACCTACAATACATACTAGATACATTAGCTTATTCAACGAATCTAAAAAGTGATTTTCTCTTATAAATGAGACCGGAGGGAGTATATCAATAGAACCACAAAAGCCGCTTAGAAATCTATCCTCATGATCTCCGATAATTCCTCCAAATCCCGCCATACTTAGGTTATTTAACTACACTACCATCTACATTAAGAGCTACACAACCATCTACATTAAGAGCTACACAACCCGCCAAATTTTTTCCATCGAACTTCTTTTTGAACTTTAATTGACGGAGTTGTTGCATTCACCACTCCAAGAGCATAGTATCCCAATATAAACCCCAAGCCTAAGACACTACAACATTTATTGGAATAGCTTCACCTTAGCAATTAATCAATCCTATTAAAATATCACAATATTTTATATTTGATAACAATATTAAGTATTTTATAGTTTATTTTTATTATATTTTTATATTTTCGTAATTTGTAACTTGTGAGTAAAATTACTAGTGTGTTTTACCCGCAGTGATGCACGGGTCTAAATTATCATTTAAATATTTAGAAATTGTTATTATATTAGGTATATAAAAAGTATTTGTACAATTTTGGTCTATATTTTTGTCAAAAACAATAAAACTTGACATTACAAATTGACTTAGTATAATTGACAAATCGCTGACTATCCACAGAGTGTCTAAACGATTTCAATCTTAAAAACTAATATTTGCTTGATCTTAGAAATATATGTGATAACTACTTCATACATACAAATCAATTGAGATAAATTCGTAAAAGGAATATAAAAATAAATTAAAAATTTACCAATCAAAACCGCATACAATCAAATAAGAAATTGCTTGAATAATTTGATGCAATCAAAACATGAAAAGGAATACATATACATATTCTAGATCGACCTTAGTATTAATTTTTTAAAAATAGATAAAAATATATTTAATATATGTAACAGCTTAATTCATTCAATACAATGAAACGACATAAAAATTATAACAGAATATATGTAATAAATTCATATTTTTGCCAATCAAATTCGCATATAATCAAAGTTAGAAATCGCTTTTGATTATACACACATCGCCGATCACTATTATCATAATTAACAATGATACAAAAATTGTAAATGATCCGTGATACCTATCTTATATTCAATCTAAAAGTTAGGCATGAAATAATCAACCGAAGGTGGGAATGTGTTGACAATCGATGGAACAACATCATTTGGTGCAACTCTAACTTTTGTTTGCATGACAACATCTTTTTCAACTCATGTTTGGTGGGTCTAAAGTCACCCAAGTTTTGAGAAAGATTGAACTCGCTTTACGAGTAGTAGACACGACCTTCACTCAATTCAAAGTTCAAACTTATAGATTAGTTGTCTTTGATCAAGCATGGATTCAGTTCAATAGAAAAGAAGAAACATTAGTGTTTTATATTCAACAGAGTTTGATAACAAAAAATTGAAACAAAATACCATTCGAGACGACATATGTGTATACCTCAACAGCGATCCAGAAAAACCAATTCAACAGTAAATGTGGTATTGTTTGTGTTAACCTTCCATTTTTTGACCATCTTACCAAAGACAATTGTGTTTCAGGTCGCATCAAATGAGGGCATTCAATAGGTGAATCCTAGGCGCGACTTGCACAACATGCCTGGTAGATGCAAGCATAACAGTTACACAAAAAAAAATTGAAAATCAGAGAAACAGTGAAATATGGAGCAGGAAAACAGATTGTGTATGACACTGTCTCAATGCAAATGTTTCACTGGTATATATAGTTATCTCAAATGTTATTCAAATTTTAAAATAATGGAAAATTCAAATTTAAGGATGAAAATCGAAATTTGATAGGTCAAATTTAAGTTTGAAATTTGACGACATTTAAAACTCACCAATTACTATGAAATTTGGGATAGGACCTCATTATAGAAACTAAGATTTTGTATGGGAATTACACCCTTATATTTTCATATTTATTATATGAATTGTTATCTCATTTGATTTGACTGTATGAATTGTATGGGAATTTGCACCCTTATATTTGGAATAGTGACTCGCTTGAAACATATAACGCTTTCATTTTTCTATTTTGTGTTGATCAAAAATTTAAAATTGATTACATACATTACTCATATAAGTTTTGATCTCAATTGATTTTATTGTGTAAATTATAAGTTATATATATGACTTATATTTTTATTTGTTCTTTTATATATTAATTATATATATATATAATATATATATATATATATATATATATATATATATATATATATATATATAATTTTATATTAATTTTATGTTTTATGCATCAAATAAATCAAACTGATTTCTTTATATGATTATGTGTGATTTTATTATGAACTTTTATTTATTTATTTGGTATCCAAATCTATAATGTGAATTTTGAATTTTCGATGTCACGTGTAGTTTTTTTTTTTTTTTTGACAAAGTGTCACATGTAGTTCATAACTTCAATTTTGAAAATCCAAATGTCACATCCCATAATCTCAATATTTCATAATTTCAAAAATTCAAATTTAAATTAAGAAAAGTTTGGTGCTTATTTGTTAATACAAACCTCAACATCGTGAAACACTAACTCAACGGTAAATGAGGTCTTGTTTGTGTTGACATCGAGAACATTCCATTTTCTCACAGCCTCACCAACACCATAGTGTTGGTGTCGATGTAATGAGCGCTTTCACTACATGAACATTAGGAGCATCGCCTCAATTTCCATTGGATTTTCTTCTATTTAACAATTTAACAAGCACTGCCTCAATTCCGGGACTGAAAAATATCAACATATTTAACAAGCACTGCCTCAATTTCCATTGGATTTTCTTCTATTCCTCTTGTATATCCTCTACCAACTGGAAATGCTAGAAATCATTCCCCTTCTTAACCAAGTTCATGCACCAGAGTGTTCAAGCATGAAGGGGGCCCTTTGAATGACGAATTTCCTGTCACTACTTACCTTTATCTCCGTAGTCTGTGCTTTGAAGTTTGCACTTATGTCCTCCAAACTCTCAATACACTCCATTCCTAAGGAGCACCCCCAAAACAATGGAAACAAGTGAAAATCATGTTGAACAGTCCTTGCAAACTCCCCTAGCATCCATCTTCACCTTATATATGTTTCCCACTTTTACCCAAACCTGGTAACTTCAGATCTTGGACTACTCTCCGAGAAATAAAATTGTGAACAGCCCCATAACCATCACCCTAAGGTTCTTCTCCTCATACATTTCTTCACCCCTTCTGTTTCATCATCCACCATTCCCATCACCCTAAGGTACTTGCTTCTAGAATGTACCAAGGGCAGAAACATTCATCGAAGTGTAGCATAGTCGTGGTTTCTCTTCTCTCAGCACCTTGCCTCATCTGGCTCCCATAATTGTTTGAAATTCCTCGCTGTACCCACACCACTCTAAATCTCCTCACCCAACACTTCCCCATTGAGCCAGAGTGGTTTCCCACATCCTTCGCTTCAATGACGGAAAACAAATCAATATATACCTCTTTAGGACAACTTGAGAGTACCTGCAATCGATCAACCAGAAAAAAAAAACCTTCTCTCCACTCTAACAGCTATTTATTGTTTATTTCTAATGACACTCAACTAATTCTCCTAACTACCCAACTAACCAACTATTAGAGCTATAAGAGTACAAGTGGGTGGTTATCCTCATTTCCCATCTTATTCTTTCTAACATACACTTTTTTAATCAAATGGAAGTTGACACGGTATTACAGCAAAATATAATAATAAGATGAAGATCTTACCTTGATTTCATGTGCCCTCGAGTACCCAGCCTATGATCAACATCACACATCAATCTGTAGATTAGATCCTTAGCCTCAAGTGTTAACTGGGCCTCTTCAGGAAATCTTAAATGGTTTCTCCAATGAACAATCTGACAGCAATTGATGAATATAGTGTCAACAAAAAATAAATATCTGAACACTAACTCTGAGCAACATAACCAGAAGCGCTTTAAATAATATTTTTATGGATATTACAGGCATTTGTAGCAATCATAATTTCATAAGTACTGGTAAAGATAAATACCGTCCACAAATTCAGAAAGAAGTAAGGACTACACCGATAGATTATTATGTATGAAGGCACACAAATGCTTTTATTATATATCTAACACGTCCCTTAGAAAGGAGACATTTAGATTTAGGCTTCAAATATGAATAATCCAGAAGCACTCCTCCATCCATGTATACCTAAATGTCCTATTTTATTTAATTGTTAATATTATTTAAATTTAAATATAATGAGGATTGATTTAACTGAAATGATTGATCAGCGTCTTTTACATTGGGAATGGGGAACTATCCCCGGCTCCCCTCCTCTCCCATTTATTTTCCTATCTTTGCCAATTTTGGGAAGTAGGCAGAGGGAACGGGATAAAGTATTTTGAGTCTCCAAGAGAATAATACTTATAGTGACAATATGAAACGGTGCCAACTGCCAAGTCATTAGTGTGAATAAGGAAATAACGTAAGTTTGTAAATAGTAGATTTATTTATATGTATTCGCCCAGCCCATTAGGTTGTCACATAGAATAGCTTATTTAAACTAATTAGCGCTTGTATTCAAGACACTAAATATACAATCAATAAAACGGAACTACAACCGCTCAGTAGTCGCAGATTTAGTAGAGATTGGCCGAATCGCGTGATCAATATTGCGCCTCATATTTCGTGACATGGTATCGATCAGGTTCGCTTTCATTGTGTGATTTCTGATTCTTGATTTTGGTTTCTTCGCACTCGCGCATATGTGATCCGCTCTCGCTTTCCTAGTGGTGTACAAGTTCCTCTCGCGGCCTCTCCCATGCAGACCCTATCTCAAATGTCGCCGCAACCTGATTGCTGTCTTCATCCAAAACGCCATCGCAACCTGATTGTTGTCTTCCTCACGATCTATTTGCTTCAGAATTTCGCCCTCTCGCGACCTCCGCAGACGCTCGTGTTTGACGGTGACTCGTGGTTTGATTTGGTCTTCGCTGCTCGCTCATGCGACCTCCGCGCATTTAATTCCTTTGTGATTACGCCTCTTGATCTCGGCTGGCTTCTCCGTGGGTTTCGTTGTTGATCGTTGAGTTTTCCGACTTCTCATCGGTACGTTTGTTTTTCCTGGTTCCTTGCATTAAGTCTCATTGATTTACGTGTTTTGTTGGTCCTGATCTTGGAAGCTTGTTGTTTGCTGGGCTGTGTTATTACTTGTCATTTGCTTGCCACGTGTTCCTTGTTGCTTTTGTCACTGTTGGTACCATTGATACTTTTAATAACTTTTAAAATGGCTTTAGAGAAAGAAAGGGATATTTTTGTGTTCGTTTTACCTGTAAGAATTATGCTGCTTGGGAATTTCAATTTAAGATGTATGTCAAAGGAAAAGGATTATGAAATCACCTGACGGGGTTTCTAAGGCGCCAAGAAGATAAACCGCTTAGATGCGTGGGAAGTCAAAGATGCTCGATTATTTATTGATCTCGCACTATTGATCCTCGATGATCAATAATTTGCAGCATTTTCAACCGCCAAGAAATGTGGGATTATTTGAAGCGATTTACAACCAGACAACACAAACAAGCATTTTCAATTGAGTTAGAAATTGCCAATTACAAACAAGGTAATTTGTCAATTCAAGAATATTATTCTAGTTTTTTGAATTTATGGACGTAACACTCGCTATTATCTATGTTGTTGTTCCTAAGCCGCCACTTTCGACCGCTCAAGATGTTTATGATACTAGTAAACGGATCAATTTTCATGAAACTCGTCCTAATTTGAGGTTGTTCGAGGACTTTGCTAAATAGGAATCCGCTCCTTCCTTGGATATCCGTGGTGGTCGTGAACCGCTCAGTGAAGAACGCCTTCATACTCAAGGAACCATGTCTCATGCTCCCGCCCATTCTCGAACCTCGTGATAGCTTGCATATGCCGCGCAAAATAGAGGTCGTGGTCGCGGATATGCGATGCACTCAATGCTTCTCTTGTAAACAATTTGGACATGTAGCTCGTAGTCAGTTCTAAGAAATTTTGCAATTACCGCAAGCAATGGGTCATATCATCTCTCGCATGTCCTACGCGCCTCCACTAAGCTGCCCGGCAGGTGCATTCCATGCCACTACTAGCTCAGAGTCGATCCTTCCACCACCGGTGCATCTAGCTCGCCACGTCCTTCCACCACCGGTGCTTCGATGGTGGCGCCATGCACTTGAATTAATTCAACAAGCCGTATTATCTCGCTTCTTTCCGCTGGGCATTATCGTATGTCTTCTTTCATCTCATGGTTACTTGACTCGTGCATCGAATCACATGACGTTCCTCTAAACTCTTGCACAATTTACGTTCTTATATTGGTAATCGTAAAATTCAAATTGTTGATGGTAGTACCCTTCCTATAACTAATGTCGGGTGACATAAATCCTACCTTTCGAAACGTGTCGGGTAGCACCTAGGCTCGCCTCAAATTTATTGTCCGCCGTCAATTAGTCGATGAAGGTCAGGATGTTAATTCACTCGCATCGTTGTCTCGCGCGTGAGCCGTGCTCGTGGAAAGTGATCGCGGTGGGCCTAAAGTCGGGAGAGTGTTCCCACCCAGCTTATTCCAAATCATTTATCTCTGCTTGTACTAGTGTTTTCAATGTATGTGAGGATTGGCATAGAAATTAGGTCATCCAAACTCGTTGTTTTGTCTCACTTATTTAAGATCGCTTGTTAGTACTAAACCTATGGATTCTAAAGTGCCTCTATTTCATGTCTCGCTTTGCAAATTAGCTAAAAGTAAAACACTTCCCTTCCGTCCCGTGCTCATCGTGCTTCTACTTGTTTCTGAGATGATTCATAGTGATGTTCGGGGGAATCTCATCCGCTGCTTCTCATGCTCACTATAAATATTTTGTCAACTTTATCGATGATTATAGTCGCTTTACTTGGATTTATTTTCTTAAATCTAAATCAAGTGTTTTCTATGTTTAAGAAATTTCGTTGTATGTTGAAAATCAATTTCAAACTAGTATTAAAATTCTTCTGGCCCCGATTCGTGGTGAGTATATGTCTCATGAGTTTCAAGAGTTCTTACAAAGAAAAAGGTGTATTGTCTCAACGATCTTGTCCCAATACCCCAAAGAAAATGGTATTGCGTAACGTAAGAAACGCCACTACCGGACGCGACACATACCTTACTTCCAAAGCTTCGCTCGGCCCAAATTTTGGGTGGAGGCTCTTTCCACACCGCTTTTTGATCAACCGCCTTCCTTCCACTGATCGGTTTCGATTCTCCTTACTTTCGCTTTTTAAAACTCACCGATTATAGTAGTTTACATACTTTGGGTGTGTCTGCTTTGTTCACCTACCATCCACCGAAAGACATAAGCTCTGGAGCACAATGTCCGATGTGCATTTACGGGTATAGTCGCTCTCATAAGGGTTTTGTGTGTTATGATGTCTCTAACCATCGCTGTGATTTCTAGGAATGTGACATTTTTTGATAATCGCTTTATGTTTCTTGCCCTTCTTCTTCCGTCCAATGATATCGCTATATTTCCCAATTTTCTACCCCCGCGCTCACCTATAGAACGCTTTTAAACCAAGACTCGTGATATGTTAGAAAACAAGCAGGTGTGTTTCCACTTCCTTCTTCGACGACGATCCGCCACCGCCTCCCGATCCCGCATCGCTTCCACCACTTCGCGCCTAAGAGAACGCCTCGAGCACCCGATAGATATTCCTGCATGTGTTTGATTCTCACATAACGCTTTAACTACTACTCTATCTAGCACATCTATTCCTACTGTTACTCGCAGTCGTTAAAAATGTGTCGGGTAAATGCCATGATCGAGGAATTTCGTGCCCTTCAGACAATTTTCGCTGGGATATTGTTCCTCGTTCTCCCGTATCAAACCCATAGTCAGAATGGGTTTATTCTCAGAAATCAACTGATGGATCTCTCACCCTGCACAAGGCTCGATTGGTCGCTTTAGGCAACAAGGTGAATATGGTATTGATTATGATGAGACACATTCGCACTGGGCTTGCTAAAATGACTATCGTTATAATGGATGTGAAGAATGCATTTCTTCATGGCGACTGATCAAGATATTTATATGACTCCCCTCGTGGTCTATTCTCTTCATCTAAGGGGGGTGCAAGCTCAAACGCCTCTATATGGTTTCAAACAGCGCCAGAGCTTGGTATGCCGCTCCACTCTACTGGGTTCTCTTTTTCTCAAAGTCAAGATGATTTGTCTTTGTTCATTCACCGCACATCTACGCATTGCTCGCTTCCTTCTTTATGTCGATGATATGATCACATCGGTTCCGATGCAAAGATCCATATAGGAAGTTAAACAAAAGCTTCAAGCCTCATTTCAAATGAAAGACCTCGGTCTTTTACATTATTTTCTTGACTCGAGATTCATTCTACCTCTAATGGTATATTTCTCCATCAAAGATAAGTATGCCATGCACCTTATTGTTATGGCCGCCTCCAATCCGCTAATCCAAAGTGGATACTCCTCTTGAAGTTAATGTTAAATACCACCGTGATTTGCGGTGAACTTTTGATGATCCTTTATTGTATCGACAACTCGTGGGTAGTCTTAACTACTGACCATTACATGACCAGACATTTCGCTTGTTGTTCAAAGAAGTAAGTCGGTTCATGCATTCTCCTCGCCATCTTCACTGGGCAATGGGTCGTCGATAATTCGCTACTTAAAAGGTACCTCTCAACCGGGCTTATTCTTTCCTAGTTGGACCTCTTAGGTTGATTGCCTACAAGCGATGCCGATTGGGCCGGGTGTCCCGACACTCGCCATTTCACACCGTTGGTGCATGTTTCTTGGTTCTTCGCTTGATCTCATGGAAAAGTAAGAAGCAAGCAAGAGTCTATTATCGGCTATGACTACGTGATGCTCCAAATACTTTGGCTTCGTGGTCTTTTTGATGAACTTGGATTTCCTCAAACCGAATCGACATCTCTATGCCGACAATACAAGTGCCATTCGGGATTGTTGCAAATCCGCTTTTTCATGAGCGCATTTTAAGCATATTGAAGCCGATCGCCATGCTATTCGTGAAGCCTATGATAATCATGTTATATCCATCTCTCATATCAATACTCAATTTCAAGTTGTCGATATTTTGACCAAAGTTGTTCCTCGTCCGCGCCATCGCTTTCTTGTTAGCAAATTGATGCTCCTGATGACCCGCATCAATTTGAGGGGGATGTGAATAAGGAAATAACGGTTGGTAAATAGTAGATTTATTTATATGTATTCGCCCAGCCCAAGTTAGGTTGTCACATAGAATAGCTTATTTAAACTCATTAGCGTTTGTACTCAAGACACAAAATATACAATCAATAAAATGGAACTACAGCTTGCTCTGTAGTCGCATTTAGGTAGAGATTGGCCGAATCATGGATCACATTGGCCTCATATTTCGTGACAATTATGAGATAAAGTAAAAGGTAGGTGGACTTTAAGACACCAAAAAGCACATGTAATAACAATAGAAAATGGTGCAAAGTCACCTTCAGCTTTAAGCTACAAATGAGATGCAAGAAGACTTCTTGATTATTTTAACAAGAAACCATTAAGCCAATTAGACATGCTACCTTTCTACATGTGGATATTGGGTCATCGGAGTAAAATGGAGGGTAACCAACCAGCATTTCGTACATTATTGCTCCCAGTGACCACCTGTTCATAAACAATAATTAAACATTAAACATCAAATGTAATAATACAACAAGACAGTAGTAGATATATCGGAAAACTTATCAAGCCAAATAAAACTTGTACAACTCTTTTTCACAAAAAGTCCATATTTCAAATGATCAACCAAAACTGTTACACAATTACTCCAGACAAAGCAGAACTACTACAGCTTGCAAATAAAATAAAATACACTTCCACAAATCAAATCTTCAAGAGTGATAGATCAGAACACCTAAAATATAAGGTAAGAACTAACCAATCACATTCCATCCCATATCCTTTTTTCAAAAGTACTTCAGGAGCAATATAATCCGGTGTCCCCACTGTTGAAAATGCCTTGCAACGAGAAACAAGGAACTCAGGGAACTGAAAGGCCTTCTTATTAACAGCCATATTAGCATAGAAACAAGTGCAGTGGTAATTATAAGACAATGCCATTGGAAACTATTACTTACTTGCAATGGATTCTAAAAAAGTCATGATCAGGACTAAGGTTTTATTACAACATTAGATTTATAGTACTGTACCCCAAGTTACACTATCCTGCACTATACTAAGCCATACTGCAAGACTGCAAATAGGGACAGAGTTACACTTAATGACACAGGATCTGAGTTTCAAAAATTTAAAATTTCCTGTGTTTATAACTTATAATATAAAATTATAAATAAATGTTTGAACCCTGACAAAAATAATCTATTTCCTTAAAGAGATCTAAATCATTTTGTAATCTCCCCTCCTCAAAAGAAATGTGAAGATCCTAGCTCTGTTTACTTTAGTGTCATTCAACTTGTAGAAAGGAATCTTATAAGTTATAACACTGAATTCATGCTGCAGAATACAAAGGCAGATCATGAAGCCAGAGACAGAGACATGTTACAGAAAGCTAAAACACCATCTTTATGAACATATAATTTGGGGTTTATTTTATTAACAAATAACTATAAAATAAAAATAGCTTACACTCAGAAAGTAGAGCTCAAAAAAAGTATTTGGGTAATGAAGACAAATGCAAATGTTCTTGGACAGATGGATTGAGACATATTTTAAAGATAAGCTTAGTTCTATTTAGAAACATGACTGACAACATGTTTTTTATTTTCATTCTCAACAATATTGTATCAGTAAATTTGCCAGCATACCAACTTCCGCCTGTTCATCTGCCAATGCTGAAGCTGTTCACGACTTCTCCACCTGCTGCGATTGCCCGCATCAGAAAAACGTCCATCGATGTCCATTGGTTCAGCCAAAGTTTCATCATCCATGGCCTGATTTTCATGCAGTGTAGACAAGGTAATACAATCAATAGGCTTACAGAGGCCAAAATCAGAGAGCTTCATGTGACCATTTTTATCCAAAAGAAGGTTATCGGGTTTAATATCTCTGAAAGATGAAAAGAATATGTCGCTTAGCATGTAAAAATGACACACTCCGCCACCCAATAAACCTTAATGAATGATTATACAAGTTAAGCCAACAACTTAGGCACGACCAAACTAACCTGTGAATGTAATTGTGTTTATGAATAGACTCTATGGCCAGAACACTCTGTGCAATGTAAAATCTAGCAACATTCTCACTTAAAGTGTCTTCCTCATTAGCAGAGTCATAATGTCACCCCGGTAGATACTCCATAATTAAATACAAGTACTCATCATCCTGAAACGAGTAGTAAAGTTTCACAATGCAATGACTGGCAACTTCAGCCAGCAAATTCTCTCAGCTCTAACATGTTCCACCTGTAGGGAAAATTGATCTCATGTAAATAACAAATAAGCATTCTTCAAGACATCCAATGACTAGGTGATCCATCCCAGATGGAGACAGTATGATCGATCAATGTGTTTAGACTAATTTCAGGCATAACATTGAATCTTCAAAGTACAGTAGTACTAAATCACCGCCTATTATTTGCATCCAGATCATGCATCCACTAGTAATTTCTAAAATTTGTTCTGCTCAGCGTATTTATATATATATCTCACCTGGCCTCCTGAGCATTTCAGATTTCTTCAACTTTTTCATGGCATAAATATTTCCAGATTTCTTCTCTCGATACAGTCTAACCTGCAATTGAATGCGTTAGCAGAAAATACTAATACTAGAAAAGAAACAACCTTTACATGGTAAGCATGTAGAACTTTCCATTTCCAAATAATATTAATTAATGATCCATTCCATGTCCAACAATAATTATTTAATGCAAGCATGCCAGAGTCTGTTCTGACCTCCCAAAGGCCCCCTTCCAATGATGGTCAAAGGCTCAAAATCATTAACACAAATCTTGTTCCTTTTCAATCTCATATATTCAGTCTCCTTCCTCTCTAAATCTTTAATGAGGTTAATCCGCTCCTCCGCTGGCACATCCAAGAAGCTAATTTTCTTTCCAAAATCCAACGCCTACAAAAATTATGTCAAGGTCAGAAGTTCCAAAACACGGTGAATAAAATATCTGCATCAGACTGGAGATTGTTTAAGGAAGATGCATAAGCATGGCTTCAAGCAGAGTGGTCAAGACTCGATATAGAGTTTCATATATTTAAGAATTCTTTTTTGAGGTGAAGTTCACAGAAGGAAGGGCATGCGTTAGGATCTTTCAAACTCGCTAAGCTCCGTGGGACTCGACTCATAGACTTGATTTGCAAACTTATGAGTTTGCCTAATATTCAAGAAAATTCCATATATGCAAAATGGAAAAGAAAAAAAAACGGTTTACTACAAATAATTCAACATTCCAACTCAGCAAACCAACAAACCGGAAAACCCCGATAGTGTGCTAGTACACTAGTACTAGATAAGATACATTAATGATCAAACATAAATTCATAAAAACATAAACTACTACAGTGAAAAAAAAATACAAAAAGCAAGAGTTAATTTGACCTAACACTCTTAATTTTTAGTCAAACACTATATTTTGTAACTGAATAAAACAAAACAAAAATAATACTCAAAGCGTAAAATTAAATTTATAAATCCAATATATATTGTCGCATATAGCTAATGCAACCCAAGTATCCAACAAGAGATTTACCGATAATTTACACTTTAATGCTAAGTCAATGTAACATCATAGTTTTTAGTAAAACCGAAAGTTTACTAATTTTATCAAAGTTTACTTAAACACGTAATAGTTTACCAAAAAGAGATTTTGCATGCGAGTTAACTCATTTTCGTAATCTAGGATCATAAACTTGTAACACTTAGATAATTAACTCTGGAGTTTAACAATGTCTTTTCATTGCATCAATGCTATCTTCTAATTTAGTCCCCATTCATTTGGTCTGTGCCATCAAAT